>JABACO010000014.1:105591-118091 GCA_013339895.1 Ephydatia muelleri
CCTCTCTCCCATCCTACTCCTCCCCTCCAGCCATTCTTCTCTACTCCCCCCTCCAGCACTCTCCTCCTCCTCCAGCCCTCTCATCCTCCCTCCCTCCCGCCCTCTCCTCCCTCCCTCCATCCTATCCTCCCTCCCTCCGCCCTCTCCCCCTCCATCCTTCTCTCCCATTCCTCCCTCCATCACTCCAACTCACAGTCACTGCCATATTCTTCATACAGTGAGAATTTCTTGGGTTGTCAGTCACACAGAATTTCTTGAGCAAAATTTGTACCAGTGTGCATTGAAGAAAGCATTCTTAAATGGCTACATCTCCATCAGCATACCACCATTCTTTAAAAATATGGTCTTACAATCTCCATCAGCATACCACCATTCTTAAATGGCTACATCTCCAACAGCATACCACCATTCTTTAAATGGCTACATCTCCAACAGCATACCACCCTTCGGATCCACAACCATGTCACTGATATACCCAAGAGATGTGGTGAAATATTTGAGGGTGAATGCCACAGAATGTGACAAATCTTTCTCCATGAGAACAGAACATTTAAAAGATCCCCTTGCTCGAACATTAATCAGAAAGGCTCTGAATGTTCTAAACAAATACCAAATCCAGTTCTCTACATCTTCATGATGCTTCATATAATTGTGAGTCTCGTATCTACCTCACAGGGCTCTCTCATATCTACCTCACAGGGCTCTCTCATATCTACCTCACAGGGCTCTCTCATATCTACCTCACAGGCTCAGTCTCGTATCTACCTCACAGGGCTCAGTCTTGTATCTACCTCACAGGGCTCAGTCTTGTATCTACCTCACAGGGCACAGGGCTCTCTCGTATCTACCTCACAGGGCTCTCTCGTATCTACCTCACAGGGCTCTCTCATATCTCCCTCACAGGGCTCTCTCGTATCTACCTCACAGGGCTCTCTCGTATCTACCTCACAGGGCTCTCTTGTATCTACCTCACAGGGCTCAGTCTCATATCTACCTCACAGGGCTCTCTCATATCTACCTCACAGGGCTCTCTCGTATCTACCTCACAGGGCTCAGTCTTGTATCTACCTCACAGGGCTCAGTCTTGTATCTACCTCACAGGGCACAGGGCTCTCTCGTATCTACCTCACAGGGCTCTCTCGTATCTACCTCACAGGGCTCTCTCGTATCTACCTCACAGGGCTCAGTCTCATATCTCCCTCACAGGGCTCAGTCTCATATCTCCCTCACAGGGCTCTCTCGTATCTACCTCACAGGGCTCTCTCGTATCTACCTCACAGGGCTCAGTCTCATATCTCCCTCACAGGGCTCTCTTGTATCTACCTCACAGGGCTCAGTCTCGTATCTACCTCAAAAGCTAGTTGGTGTTCGTGAAGTGCAAGAGTATGCATGACTAGTAACTAGTAACTGACTCTTTTTTTTCTGTGACATTCTACAAGCTCATAAAGATTTGATACATCATTGTCTGGTGTCTGGATTGAGTACTTATTTTTAGTACAAACAATCAGCACTACATTCGTATACCAACACATATATACAAAGTCCTGTACATCGCAACAGTCTGGAGCCATGGCAACAGACTTTTAGCAAGTTGTATTGATGTGTGTTGTGTTGTGGAATAGTGTGTGGAATTGAAGATCAGATGATACATCCAAATTGGGTGAAGGTAGCAAGCACTATATAGAAATGCAATGTCTGCTTCCACATGTTGGTAATCCCTTGAGCATGCTGGTAATCTCACTTCAATGCATTCATTCATAAACAAGAGGATTGGTAGCAAATTAACAAATTAACCTGCTTATTACAATTTGCAAACCACTTCCCTTTGGGTTGTGTTACTAATCATTGATGATATGGACCATAGGAAGTCAGATCTTTGGACCATGGGAAGTCAGATCTTTGGACCATGGGAAGTCAGATCTTTGGACCATGGGAAGTCAGATCTTTGGACCATGGGAAGTCAGATCTTTGGACCATGGGAAGTCAGATCTTTGGACCATGGGAAGTCAGATCTTTGGACATCATCTCAGACAAGACGCAAAGTCCTCTTACCATACTTTGCCCCTGAACCTTGTAGCCACACCCTCTCCCTCTTCCCCCTTCCATACCTCCTTGGTGGTAGTTGTGTTGGAGATGTGCACAAGTCTATTGGTGTCTGTTGGAAGGTAGAAGGCAGTCTGCAGGAGAAGGCTGTCATGATATGCCTGCAACATTTCACACCATCACCCTCTACCCTGTCCCCATCACCATATGCCCTCATCACAGTGTTAGGTTTAGTGTGTGTGTGTGTGTGTGTGTGTGTGTGTGTGTGTGTGTGTGTGTGTGTGTGTGTGTGGGTGTGGGTGTTTCCTGTTTATGGCTTCTATTTTGATCTGTTTGTTGTGTGCATATGGCAGCTGTGCTGTTGGTGCCACAGGTGATGGTGTGTTGAACACACACACACTAAACCTAACACTGTACCTCAAATCCATCAATGCTGTTATTCTTCTCTTTGACTGGTCTCATCAGTCTGTACCAAGATGTTCGTGTAATGCCCGTGGAGACATGGATGGGCCTCTGCACACACATGTGCACCCTCACAAAACCCTGGTACTCCACAACAGAGGCATCACGCTACACAGAGGGAGGGGTGGCGCTAAATAGAACTGAAACACAGCAACCGCGGTAACCCACCGATGACTTAATGTGCATGTGATGGACTGGAGTGATCTTGCGATTGTACTCTCTAATCTTCCTTGCAAGGGATATCTTCTCCTGCATATACCTGGGTCAAAGGGATCAGTGAACACTACAGAGATACCCGTGGGGTACAGTACTTGTTGACATGTGTCTGTGCTGAAGACGCAGCCTCACTGCGTAGCTCCATCTTCAGCGCACTTGAGATGGGGGTGTGGTCTGACGACACATTCTCAGAGTCCTGCAGCCAAATATAGGACCCGTAACTATGGCAACATAATCACCCTCACCAACAACACACACCACCACTTGTGCTGTTTTCTGCGGTACAGTGTCCACCCCACACCCTCCCATCATCCCACACCCTCCCATCATCCCACACCCTCCCATCCCACACCCTCCCATCATCCCACACCCTCCCATCATCCCACACCCTCCCATCATCCCACACCCTCCCATCATCCCACACCTCCCACCATCCACACCCTCCCATCCCACACCCTCCCTCACCACACCCTCCCACCATCCCACACCTCCCACCATCCCACACCTCCCATCATCCCACACCCTCCCATCATCCCACACCCTCCCTCACCACACCCTCCCACCATCCCATACACCCACACATGTTGCCCACCCCGTCACCTCCAACACCCATCACGACCATGCCCTCTTACCCCTGATGATACGCCTGCAGGTTCATCAGCCATGATGGTGGGAACAGCAGCAGAGATGGGACAGTCTCCAATCACCTTGGACTCACACTTCCGATGGACAGTGAGGTCACATTCTGCAAGATGGAAAACCAAACACCCTGAACTGTAATTCCAATTATCTCCATGGCAACAACTTTCTCCAAGCCATGGCTGTGTGACACCACATCATAGCACACTCCCACACCATCCCAACACACCACCACTATCCATGCCATCCAATAAACACACACACACATACACACACACACACAAACACACACACACACACACACACACAAACACAATGACACTACTCTCTAAGCACATCAAAGAGGAAGGAATGTGGTGTGTTTTGGCAATCACTGGACAAATAACTAGTGAGTCAAAGTTCCATCTACAACTCTATGATGTGGTCTGGACACCATGATACAGCGCACTACACACTCCCTCCCCACAACACTCCCTCCACAACAACCTCCCCCCCCAACACTCAATCCCCCCAACACACATCAGAACTCCCTCTCCACAACACACATCAGAACTTCCTCCCTCCCACAACACTCAATCCCCCCACAACACACATCAGAACTTCCTCCCTCCCACAACACTCAATCCCCCCACAACACACATCAGAACCCCCTCTCCACAACACACATCAGAACCCCCTCCCTCCCCACAACACACATCAGAACCCCTCCCTCTCCACAACACACATCAGAACCCCCTCCCTCCCCACAACACACATCAGAACCCCTCCCTCCCCACAATACACATCAGAACTCCTCTTGACACAGCCCTCTCTCTCCACACATTGACCTCCCCCCACCCTCCTCCACAACATACAGCAGGGACAGCTATACAATAGGGGCATTGCTGACGTGTACAAAAGAAAAGAGCATTTATTTAGAAAGGCAAACATAATTCTGTGACATGTACACAATCAACACACACAACACATGCACACGTGGACACAGGTACTCGAGGAAGACAACACACAACATTTTGTACACACATGACACATTTTGCATGCAACTCAAGCAAATTATACGAAGCCCATTTAAAGCCTGTTATTCCATTTGTTTCAACACAAACTATACTTCAGAAGAGAATTGAGTGTTACTAGCAACAGCACACCTATTTGACCCTACATGCATCACATGATCACAGCACACCTATTTGACCCTACATGCATCACATGATCACAGCACACCTATTTGACCCTACATGCACCACATGACCACAGCACACCTATTTGACCCTACATGCATCACATGATCATAGCACACCTATTTGACCCTACATGCATCACATGATCACAGCACACCTATTTGACCCTACATGCACCACATGATCACAGCACACCTATTTGACCCTACATGCATCACATGATCACAGCACACCTATTTGACCCTACATGCACCACATGATCACAGCACACCTATTTGACCCTACATGCATCACATGATCACAGCACACCTATTTGACCCTACATGCATCACATGATCATAGCACACCTATTTGACCCTACATGCATCACATGATCACAGCACACCTATTTGACCCTACATGCACCACATGATCACAGCACACCTATTTGACCCTACATGCATCACATGATCACAGCACACCTATTTGACCCTACATGCATCACATGATCACAGCACACCTATTTGACCCTACATGCATCACATGATCACAGCGTCACATGAAAGGTCAAGGTGCAACAGGTGCTCACAGCCATTGCTACTGCCAACAGCTGGTAATGGCATTGGGCTATTCCATAAAATAATTGTACACCCCTACTGATGACCAAAAAAGTTGTCCAGAGGGGGTCCAATGGTAATGTCCTAGGGGGATGTTCTATTGCAGTGAGATGTGTCCAGAGGGGGGTCCAATGGTAATGTCCTAGGGGGTTGTCCTACATCGAGATGTGTCCAGAGGGGGGTTCAATGGTAATGTCCTAAGGGGGTATCCTACATCAGGTTGTGTCCTAAGGGGGTTCAATGGTAATGTACAGGGAAGTGTGTCCAGAGGGGGTCCAAAATAAATGTCCTGGGGGGGTATGGTGTAGAGGCTTTATGTCCTGGGGGGATACCTTGATATTAGTCATCAGTAGGGGTGTATAATTATATTATGGAATAGCCCATTACGCTTTGGGGCCACATAATTCCCATCAAGCTACAACTGCATGTCAAGGTACAAAACTCCTGAAATTTCATCTTATCCACTCCCACACCTCCCCCTTGTGACCATGTCCCATTCCAGTTTTCGACCCTCTAACCCCTGACCATGTCCCATTCCCAGGACTGCATTGCATTTAGAACCCTTCAAATATTCCACCACACCACCATCCCTCTCCAACCCTTTAGACAACACAGCAGCCTTAGTTCTCCGTTTGTGTCCTTAAAACAATGAACAATTGTTGACAATTGCACACAACAGCATACTATATGTGATACTGTACAGACACAATACTGTACACACACTGGTACTGTACACACACTGATACTGTACAGACACAATACTGTATAGACACTGATACTGTACAGACACAATACTGTATAGACACTGATACTGTACAGACACAATACTGTATAGACACTGATACTGTACAGACACAATACTGTACACACACAATACTGTACACACACAATACTGTGACACAATGCTCTATAGACACTGATACTGTACATGATATTGTCCCACACACATGCTGCATATGAACCTATATTATAAATCACGACCCCAGAGTGATGTCCCCTGCTATTTGGTATAGGTGACCCAACCTTTACACCACTCAGAGGGTGTACAATAAAAGAGGGTGTACAATAGCATGCCTTAATGTGTCACCACTGTTCTTAAGCAAGCTGTCTTAAGTACACGCAGTATGTGTGTACAACATAGACAATACACAAAGGTACCATGTAAACAGACACACATGCACAAAGATTGACAGGCACACACACACACACACACACACACACACACATGCGCACATACACACACACATGTACTACACAGCAAAAGCTGGGTTTGAGTTAAGCAAACAGCGTGTTATACATTCTAATTAATGCCTATGACTTACTCGAGCACTTCACCACTTGACGCGACAAGCCCCACGCTAATTCCCCGCAGCAGTCACACGGCTCGGCCTTGTTCAGCTGAACCGACACGGTTTTGAAATCGTGCCCTTGTCCGACTTTTCGCTCTTCAACGTTCTCTGTCGCCGCATTTTGGGGATCGAAAGGATCCGCGTACTTGACAGCACTCATATTTATTTCTTGCGGAGCATAAGGATCTACGGGCGTGGCATTTGGATCTATCGAGTATGCCAGCTTCCCTTTTGTCTTCTTCTTTGGCTTAGTGATCTGCAAAGTGTCCCTCATTTTCGAAAAAGCTGACTCTTTTCCGTTCGACATCTCTATTTGTTCCGCCGAAGCTGCGGGAGACTCAGGCCTCGAAGATTTTCTTCCCGGCCCTGGCGAAGCGCTGTGAGGAGACCCAGCGCCGTTCTGTACCTCTAACTTGCTGCCGCGGCCGCTTGGTCGTCTTTGGAGACCGCTTCCTGGACTTTCAGGACGTATCAGTTTACTTGCGGAGGAAGAAAGAATTCCTCTCATGCCGCCTGACTTCTTCTTCTCTGCGTTTTCTGTCAACGCCGTCTCCATTTCAAACTCTGTTGGGTCGTCGAATGTTTCCTGTTCTAGCGGGGCAGATCCTGTGTGCACGCCAAACACCCCAAACCACTTCCGTTTCGAAGAAGCCATGTATAAACAGTAATCGAACGACCCAAAACAAACCGAGCGTGCGCTTGTGACCTATGAAAATAGTTTCGGTTTCCATTATGTGTACTGCTAATTTAACAAACACACACACACACACACACGGCAGCTGGATCAATACACCTAATTGGCCTTTGTGCTTGCAAACAGCACACATCAACTGACTTGCGTGGCAAATGTTCAACAATATATTTTGCACAAAAAGAATCGTACACTTTTCCAAACATACAAACACAGTTCCCCTCTAGAAGATGAACCACTCCACTACATAGCTACACATAACAACACCATGACAACAACAAGAAACAACAGAAAGGAAAAACAGAACCACTTTCAACACCTGATGGTTAGACAATAGCAAACACACACTGGGGCTTATGGTGGGAGTGGCTTTCTCCCCACCCTCTTCATAATGGTAGTCAGGTTCTGCACCACGTCCCCTACAGCAGGCCTCATGTGCACTTCGCCATGCCAACAGGCAGACATGAGCTCCCACTCTGGCTGCTCAAAGCAGGGTAACCTCTCCGGTCTGAGTCCCTTTCGCACGGCTGTCCACAGCTGCTCTTTGTTCTGACACGCATCAAAGGCTTGTGGCAGCTTGACATGATTGGCACATATGTACCAGAAGAGAATGCCAAAGGCATAAATATCCACTGAGCTGTCGTAGGCCCCACCAAACAACTCTGGAGCCATGTGGATTGGTGTACCAACTATGGTGCAAGTCATCATGGCCTCAGGTTTGCAAAAGCCAAGGTCTGTTAGCGTTCCACGATTATTGGCATCAAGCTGCAAAGGAAGATGGAGTCTGAATGATGATGGCTCCTGTCAGCTCTTTCCACACCTATCCCCACCCCCTCCTCCACACCTGTCCCCACCCCCTCCTCCACACCTGTCCCACCCCCTCCTCCACACCCACTCCACCCCCTCCTCCACACCTATCTCCACCCCTCCTCCACACCCACTCCACCCCCTCCTCCACACCTATCCCACCCCTCCACCACACCCCTCTACCACACCCACTCCACCCCACTCCGCCCCCTCCTCCACACATTACATCAATGCCCCACCCCTACACATGCAGGATGAGGTAGTGACCATCCTTCAACTTTAACCCTTTTGTCACTGCTCATCTGGTTGAGGGGTGGGAACATGTGTGAAGCCATTGTTACCTTCTTAGCTTTCATTCCACACAATAACATGAAACTTGAGCTCCAGGACTACAATTGCCCAGGTTTCCCAAAAAAGAAGCCACACTCCCAAACATATCCCGTGGACATGGATCCCTTGACATGGACATGGATCCCTTGATGTGTGGAATTAGTCTACACCCTCCCTCCTCACACCTCCCTCATCACTTCTACACCTGCCACACTATCACATAACAATGGATGACCACACTCCTCCCACTTGTCTGTGACCACACCCCTCCCACTGGTTTTAGTGTGAATTATGAAATGAAACCAAAGACTCAACACAACATAGTACCACACACCATTCTCAATATGATTGAAACGGTCAAACTCCTCAAACTGATTATACTCCCTCCAAACCTACCAACACGTTCTCACACACTCCCCTCCAAACCTACCAACACGTTCTCACACACTCCCCTCCAAACCTACCAACACGTTCTCACACACTCCCCTCCAAACCTACCAACACGTTCTCACACACTCCCCTCCAAACCTACCAACACGTTCTCACACACTCCCCTCCAAACCTACCAACACGTTCTTCAGCTTGATGTCTCTGTGCAGCAGCCCCTGACTGTGTAGGAACCTGATCCCCTCCATCACATCCAACGCTATCTGCATGCGAGCTCCAAAGTCCAGTCCAGCCTTGAGTGCCCCGTGCAGGTCTCGTGGGTACCTGGGCATTATAAACAACACCACTGCATTGGCTCCATTTGAGTAATCATCATCAATGAGAGCGCCAACCAGATTGACCACACGATCATTCTTTGGCAAAGTCCTGAGATTGAAGAAATGGAGTGTGTGTGGTGTGTGTGTGTGTGTGTGTGGTGTGTTGTGTGACAACCCCAAACGCTTAGCACACCTTCTTATACACACAAACTTAAATACACACAAGCACACACACACATATACCCCCCCACACACACACAACACACACATACCCACACAACACACACCCCCACACAACATACACATAACCACACACGCATATACCCACACCCCCACACACAATACACACACATGCACACACACACACACGCAAACACACACACACACATATACCCACACATCACACACAGCACACACGCATAACCCACACATACAACACACACACATGCACACACACACACACACACACACACACACACACACACAACACACACACATGCACACACACACACGCAAACACACACACACACATATACCCACACATCACACACACACACACACACGCATAACCCACACATACAACACACACACATGCACACACACACACACACACACACACACACACACACACACACACACACACACACACACACGCACGCACTTGCACTAACCAGGTGTAATGGAACTCCAGAGCCAGGTCATTCCAATGCTTATCGTCGGGAGGGACAACAGACTTGACAGCAAGAGGCCCCTTTCCTGCCCACTCAGCACACTGGAACACCACCCCATACTGACCTCTACCCAGCTCACGTCCTACACATGAAGGGAGCCATTAAACAGTTAATAACCTTGGCTGTCATAATACACCTCTCGTTACCATGGTACATGCACACCTGGTTACCATGATACACCCCTCTCTCTTGGTTACCACACTATAACAATCTCCCCCCTCCCCTTCCTGGTTACCACAGCACCACCCCCTGGTTACCTCACCTCAAATCAACAGCCCCTCCCATCTACCTAGAGGCCACACCCTCCTCTCTAGAGGCCGTAGCACCCTAGTCGAAATGCTGGGGCCATCCTAAATAGAGCTCACCAGTGACAGGAAGTCCATGGATGATGACATCACGAAGCGCCACACTGGAGAGACTCAATCTGGCCATGCGGGGTGTCAGGACCTGGGGTGTGAAGGGAGAGGGGGTGAGGGACCGAAGGGACAGTGTGGAGTGAAAGGGAAGAGGGGAGGGAGAGAGAGAGGAGAGGGAGTGAGAGGAGAGGGAGAGAGGAGAGGGAGTGGGAGAGGGAGTGGGAGAGGAGGGGAGATGTCAACAATAGTTTCTGCATAGCCATTACAATGGAGTAGACAATGGAACTAGCCAGTGGTTTGTGAGCACTTAACACTTTCTAGTGGAGGTTTCATTGAAATGAAAAAGAAAGAAAAGAGAAACAAACCTCACAGAAACAGTAAACAGCAAATGAATAGCAGAATAGGATGTGTGGCAATACTGTCATGTTTTTAAATGAAACTGTGCTTTGTGTGGGCACAGAACAATACAAGCACACTACAACACAATAAGATCTATTATAACCCTCCCATCCCTCAATGTAGTACCACATAACCCCACCCTAATTAAACCACACCCAGCCATACCTTCCTGATGGTGCTGCGCTGCCCCTCGGTCTCCTTGAGCCGTCCCGATATCCTCATCTCCAGCTGCTTCATGGCAGACAGGAAGGCCTCGTGGGAGGCACCCACCTTGGTCCTGAACTGGGAGCATATGCTCTTGGCCAGCCTTCCAGCACTGATGCTATCAATGAGCTGGTTGACATACTTCTCCTTCCACTGACTGTCCAGCCTAAGACTCTTTAGGGAGGGTCCCTGGGGAGGGAGGAGGGGCAATGCCATGAGACACATCACAAACACACACACATGCACACACACATGCACATGCACACACACATGCACACACACACACACAACACACACACCATACACACACCATACACACAGACTAACACACTCACACACCACACACAGACACACAACTAACCCCACACACGCACACACACCATACACACAGAGACAAACACACTCACACACCGACACATAAACACATGCACACACACACTCACACATACATACACACGCAGACCCACGCCCAACACACACCTGAAATGCCTGCTTTAACCGTTCCACAAGTAGACGCACAGCTGAAGTACTTGTGCGTTCCGAGAACTCCAGTGTGTAAGCTGCGTCTATGATTTGGCTGAGAGCACGAGAGCTTTCACCTGTGTCATCAACTGGAACCACCATGTGCACACTTCCCTCCAAGTTCTCCAAACACCTCTTCAGGGTCCCAATGACACTTTCCCTCAAGTAGTTCACGGAGCCCACAAGCCTCTCTGATATCCTCTTGCTCAGCTCCCTGAACACCAGTTCCTGTATCTGCGTGATGCATTTCTTGGTTCCCTTGCTGTCCCCAGCTTGCATGCTAGAGTCCAGGCTCACACCTTCGAATTCCATCTGGAGCACCTCCTTAATGATGGCGTCTGTCGCCTCGGCAATCGCCTGGGCAACCAGTTCTTTGATTTCGGACTGCTTTCTGGAGGCCAGCTCAACAAGCTGAGTGTACAGCTCCTCCTCCTTGGACTTGGCGTACTTGATCTTGAGGGGCGTGACCAGGACGTCCCTGGCTAGATCGTGGGCGTAGAGGATGAGCGTCTGGAGACAGCGCGCGTGGGCGTCATGGAGGGAGGAGGCTGCACTTGTGATCTGCTGCCTCATGTTGCACTGCACAAAGGTCAGCAACTCCGATATGAAGTCTGTGAAGTTCACTACAATGGTGTCCACGGGCATGAATTGGAAGTAAGGATCGGGATTGGTCTCTGGGTTGTCATGGGGACCGATGGAGCAGGTGGAGGTGGTGTAATCCGAGTCCTTGCAGTAGCCGAGCTGGCACAGCTGCTCCTGGATCAGGTTGATGGTGGGCGTGTAGCTGGAGGCGGAGGCTCCCGTGTCTGCTGAGCCCCGCCTACCGTTCTGATCGGTAGCCGTGGTGACGAAGGCAAAGAGAAGAGGCACATCCGGCATCTGCTGCCTTATCTGGGTGAGCTCACTGATTTGCTGCAAGGAAGGGAAACAGCAATCACACACAGACACACAGACACACACACACACACACACACACAGACACACAGACACACACACACACACACAGACACACAGACACACACACACACACACACATACAGACCACCCACAGCTTGCTCAACTGAAGGTGAAAATAGTGCGTCACTTCCTCCCCCTCCTAACCTCTCCCTCTCTACTTCCCTCTCCCTCTCTCTATGTACGCAACCATTGCATCTTGTGCTTAATAAAACACCAAGTCACACCCACACCTACCAACACACACCACACACATACCACACCCACCACACCACACACACATATACTACACACACCACACACATACACACACAACACA
>JABACO010000014.1:133581-143681 GCA_013339895.1 Ephydatia muelleri
ACGTGGAACCATAAGATATTATTACGTCACGTAATTGGCGCTATCCAGTATATTTTATAATATCAACCTACAGTCGATTTAAATGTGCAGACTAGCATCTTTCCATTAACACCAAACGACTCTTTCGAAACTTTTCCACCAACGCCCTCCAAGGACTTGGCAATGTTATCCATTAGTTCGCTTTGTGTTTTCTGTTCCTCGGGAGTTCCTGCCAACTTCTTTGATTTCGCCTCCACTGTAATCTTCACGTTGTGCAATTTCTCCAGAAACTCCTTGCAGTGCGCTAGTTTCACCGCCAAATCGTGTTCCGATATGTTAGATGATAGCTTAACCTCTTTTGTTACATTCCGAGGGTTCTTTTTAGCCTGCTCACGATCTCGCTTCCCTTCCTCCCAGAGCTGACGCTTTGATACCAGCTTGCAGATGGCCGTCGTATCTTTTGATTCCTTTCTCACTTCGACAATATCCAAACCCTTCCCTTCCGCAATGTGCAATGCAGTCTCACGGTCCATATCTCCAAGGCTGTTCCCTTCTTCGTCAATCAGCTGGAAGGTCTTCGCCTGTATCCTCCTCCCACGCTTCTTCACGGCATCCTGTAGTAGCCGTGAGTAGGTTCGCGTCCGACTCCATGGAGCAAGGCGACCCAGTGGTCCCAGGTCTACAGGTGCTCTGCATAACGCAACTTTTATGGGACCCGGCAGCAGATATAAGCTCGCCAATCTCGACCAAGTACACCTTAAACTCCACGCCATTTGTTCTATTTGAAGCTCCGCAAGACACACTATTGACAGTTATTGAAAATCAAAAAAAAAAAAGGGACCTTATAATGCATAAATACGAACTAGGTCTAGAAGTAGTACTCTCTGTTCACACATATTTACAGACAGCTCCGCTGCACAATGCGATCTTAGAAATTGTTGGCCTTCTTCCAGGCAACGTACTGGTTCTTCATCGAATCGAAGCCAGCCAACACACCAGCTCCAGCAACACCACGGAGAATGTTAGCTCCAGCCCCCTTCATCAAGGACATGAACCCTTCGGAGCGCATGATCTTGATAAAGCAGTCCCACGAGCCAGAGTACTTGACCGCTTCCCCAGATGTCATCATCATACGTCTGCGAATAGTGTCGATGGGATACGAGATAAGTCCAGAGGTGATGGTGACTGCATAGCCAAGGGCGAAGGAGACGAAGACGTTTGCGTCACTTCCGAGCAAAATGGGCTTCAGCGTGTCGTACAGCCCGAAGTAGAATCCTCGATACACAATGATGCCAACGCACGACACCACAAAGCCACGATACAACCCTACGAAGCCGTCCGACTTGAGTGTCTTGCGGTACACATCGATCAGCCCATTGAACTGCCTCTCACTGCCACCCTTCTTCGATCCCTTGGCGTCGTTAGCCAGTCGTGTTCGGGCGTAGTCCAGGGAGTACACAAAGCACAGTGACAGGGCTCCGGCCGCCCCTCCGGACATGACGTTCTTGTAGAAGGTAATGGCATAGGTGTCGGTCTTCTGTGGGTTGAACAAAGCCTTTACTTGGTCCTTGAAAGCGAAGTTTAGTGCTTGTGTCGGGAAGTATCGAATACAGTTCGCCAAGTTCCCTCTCCAGAACGGTAGAATACCTTGATAAAAAATGATACAAGAGTATTTGACAATTACGCTGTTCAATAACCTTTAACGCACTATGCTCGCTACAATACTCAAAACAAAAAGAACAGTACTGCTTAACTATCGTTGCGGCGCTGTGACTTAAGAAAATGCAAGCTGTACATACACACTCTTAAAGACAAACGAGTCTGTCGTATTCTTTTTCAATGGCGCAAACGGGCACGTACCTTCATTACGAAAGACCTTAACGGTGCAATCGATGACTCCCTTGTATGGCTCCTTCAAACGCCCGGTTTTAAGCATCTCCCCCTGGTTCTGGACCAGAAGCTTCACTCGCTCAATGGGAGCAGCAGCTGTCTTGGCAATGATGGCCGCAGCACCGCTGATGACGAAGTTCTCAAGGAAACTGAGGTTCTTGTCGTGGGCCAATCCTTCTCCCATTCTGTTGCTTCGTTTTTGTGGCAAGGAGGAACAAGAAGTCACTTATAGCACACTCGTTGGTCACTAATCTCCCTTACTACCTCACCATTTCAACTTACCTGCTTTGGGCGATATAAAGACACACAAAACACGAGGCGGTTCACAAGCGGAAGTGGGGCTTTAGAAAGAGGTCGCGTTACTAAGGTCACTCCCCCTGCTACGTCACCACTGGCCAATCTGGAACGACCACGACTAGTGGGAGGAACGAGCATGCGCACTTCACAGATGCGCACGTGATTCAGATTTCAGATGGCCCTGGTCAATTCTGCCCTCTCGGTTCGTGAGCCCCCCCCCCCCCCCCCCCCCCTCCGTAGAGATAGTGGTCCACAAAATATCCTGGATCGTACCATCCTAGAATATGATTTTGCCTGCAAGAACTTCTCGACCCATAACCTTTCAACAGCGACTAAGGTAAGGACATTTATCATTGGCTTCTTGTACTACGTCACGGTGGAGGGGCCTGTTACGTAATTACATTCTAGTATGATAGACTTATTCTGTGAAGGCTTTGTACAAAGCGCATCTTGCAAGAAGAATGTTTTCAAAGTTCGTTGATAAATACCGATGTATCAAATGTAAACAATAACCCAGCGTACAGCTAGTGCGCATTTTTTACACTGTCATAGTATAGCTGCAGCCAGTACATTGATGCGTAGTATAGCTGCAGCCAGTACATTGATGCATAGAGCTGCAGACAGTACATTGATGCATAGTATAGCTGTAGCCGTACATTGATGCGTAGAGCTGCAGCCAGTACATTGATGCATAGAGCTGCAGCCAGTACATTGATGCATAGAGCTGCAAGCCAGTACATTGATGCATAGAGCTGCAGCCAGTACATTGATGCAGTAGAGCGCAGCCAGTACATTGATGCGTAGAGCTGCAGCCAGTACATTGATGCGTAGAGCTGCAGCCAGTACATTGATGCGTAGAGCTGTAGCCAGTACATTGATGCGTAGAGCTGCAGCCAGTACATTGATGCGTAGAGCTGTAGCCAGTACATTGATGCGTAGAGCTGCAGCCAGTACATTGATGCGTAGAGCTGCAGCCAGTACATTGATGCGTAGAGCTGCAGCCAGTACATTGATGCGTAGAGCTGCAGCCAGTACATTGATGCATAGTATAGCTGCAGCCAGTACATTGATGCGTAGAGCTGCAGCCAGTACATTGATGCGTAGAGCTGCAGCCAGTACATTGATGCATAGTAGAGCTGCAGCCAGTACATTGATGCATAGAGCTGCAGCCAGTACATTGATGCATAGAGCTGCAGCCAGTACATTGATGCATAGAGCTGCAGCCAGTACATTGATGCATAGTATAGCTGCAGCCAGTACATTGATGCATAGTAGAGCTGCAGCCAGTACATTGATGCATCGACCTGCAGCCAGTACATTGATGCGTATATACCGAATTTATTTCATATGGATTGCTCTGTTCAAGACTTTATAGATATAGTTATGTTAGTCGTACCAGCCTAGCTAGCATTACAACATTACACAAGTTAACCCTGCTTTTCCTGTACAATGCATTGAATGGCATCTTTTGGCCAGCTTTATTCCAAGAATCACTTACAGCAACTGTTCTCACTTACTTCTCGGCCGTGGCGTGGCGTAATCCTCTTTCAACTGCATTACATTTATGCTAAGATGTACAGCTCAAATAGTTGATGCCGCGTGACCGTGTTCTCAGCATTCGATCACATGAGCAACTTTCAAAGCTACACCGGGAAACAAACTTGATTAGCAAAATGAAATTCAAGACCAGAACTATATCTGCATGATGTTTATCATTGATCTGTCTACTACTGAATTGTGAGAGAACCTGTCGTGTAAAGAACCAAATGACACAGGGCCCCTATCCGCGCGCCTGAGTGACCTTAAATTTTGACAACCACTAATTTTTAACTTGCATGAACCACATGATCATATCTAATGTCATGTGACTATATCCTGGGCTCGAAGCTGATCCGGAATCTCTGGATGGGTGTGGACCTAAGCGCATGTTTGTTTGTTTGTTTTTTTTCAAGATTTCAAGTTTGTTTAGTCCATGCATGTATGCGCTAGTCCCTTTTCGCGGAGGAAACGATCATTTATTATTTTAGCGACGTGTCCAGTGCGGCCAACTAGCGGAGAAATTATTTTAAAATTGATCGGCAGCTGCAAGTTGGGTATAAAAATACGTCTATTTGATGCAGCATGATTAAAAATAAATTTTTTTGGCCCGTATGTAGTCGAAGATAGAGCATTGAACACGTACCATTTAGCTCCAGTGTGAAAACTATAATAGCCGTGCATCCAGTGTAGTCGATATTGCAGTGCTACTCGACAGCGTTATGAGTGAGCCATCGCATCGTGCAATCAGCCAAGTCCATCGCCCGATGTCATAGGCATTATGGTCCGGCACTCCAGGGCCGTGCGGCATGCTGTCAAGGCTATGCGCCCAAATATGTTTTGTGGTGGTGTGTGCGTGTGTGTGTGTGTGTGTGTGTGTGTGTGTGTGTGTGTGTGTGTGTGTGTGTGTGTGTGTTTACAGTTGTGTTTAAGTTTACTATTGTTGGCCCAGTCGTGATTCTTCGTGCCCACCCTCAAGCAACGGCAATGCATGTAGTTGTTGCAAATATACAATAGACATATTATTCATTCATTTTCACCATACATGGTGATAATTGAGTGACAACTTTTCCAAAATATCACTTTCTACCCCTCCTCCCCCTCCCACAATATTAAGGTACTTCTACATCAAGTGCGCCAAGATTTTGACACCTATCTTTCTATTTTTTGTCAGTTCATTTATATTCAAAAACTATTTTAGCCTAGGCTGTACGGTTCACGAATCGAAAGGTGTGAAAATTTGACTCCAAATGTAAACAATGCCTGATATCTTTGCAACCATTATGGTTATGGCAATGAAGTTTTGAGTGTTATGACACTTCTTCTGAGGCTTCGGGTTGGTGTAATGGCATGGTCGTTGCTAAGGCTTGAAACCGGTTAACCGACGGTTAACCGATTGCGAGAATCAAATAACCGCTTCAACTGGTTATTTTTCAGCAAAATAACCGCTTCAAACCGGTTGTGAAAATTTTAAGCAACCACAACCGACCGGTTGATATAGTGGATTTGCAAGTGGCGTTTATTACATCTAGCAATAATGCCGGGCACGAGAAAACAATCAGCGGACGAGAGCGAATAACGGAGAGAAGGCTGGTGATATTTATAGCAACTTTGTTATATAATTATAGCAGCATACTACATGTATTATTACTATGTAATCAAGGCGCGCGGTGACGTCAATGCAACACCTCTAATAGTGATTCCGCGCACCGCGTCTCGTTCAGACAGAGTGCGTGGACTCAGCATTTGGGTGATAGAGTCAGTTCCAACCCAATATTGATGCAAGTTCTTGTGATGTACCTGCCTCCTCGTCATCATCGCGTCTCTTTCTTTTCTGTCCCCGTGCATCATCATCTTCTGCTTGTTTTCGGTCACGCTCTTCCTCAAAACTAGCTCACAACCGCTTAAATGTTCAAGCGGCCCCACGTATCATCCTCATGGCTAAACCCTTTCCATCGCACGAGCCATTCTTTGCGCTTTTTTGTCATTCGCTCGGCAATTATATCCTCTACAAAGTAGATGTCTTTGTAAGCGGCGGGATCCGCGACATGCTTAAGGGTACGCCGCGGGCCATCTTTTTTGCCATGTGGCAAAGCCCGAGGTTATGTTGGCTTAGCTTTTGGTCCCATCGAGATATCGATTTTGCATTAATAATTGATAATTAATTAACAGTTAAACGAACCGGTTGTTTTAAAGAAAACAACCGCAACCGACCGGTTATTTTTTAACAATCACCTTAACCGACCGGTTTTTTTAATTTTAATAACCTCTTACAACCGGTTTTTTCTACACTAACAGGTTTCAAGCCTTAGTCGTTGCTTCTACTGTCCTCACTTTTTTCTTTGTTTTACTTATATATAAAAATGTACCACTTCAAAAATTTTTGGACAAACCACGATGTGGGTTGTTCTGTACTAGCAGTGGCGTATCCAGGATTTCAGCGAGAGGGGTGCTTAAGGTCAGGCCCCATACAAAAGTGGGGGGGGGGGGGGGGGGGGGGCGCTTCAGGTCCGATATACGAAAAGTGGGGGGGGGGGGGGCCATTCCGCTTCTATATTGGCTGCATCGCTTGAAACAGCCAATGAGGTCGCGGCACTTGGTGGCACTACTTTCGGATTTTTGGAAGTGTTTTAAAATCGACATGATCGAATATACGCGGCGAAGTATAATTTTTAATAATTTTACCACCTAAGGCCGAGGGGGGTGCTCAAGCACCCGGAGCACCCTCTCTGGATACGCCACTGACTAGTCTTTGCAGTTTCCAGGACGGGCTGAAACTTGGTTCCGTTGTAATACTTTCTTGAATAGAGTCAAAGTTATTCTTGCTAATTTAATAGAGGTGAGGTGCCTGATAAATATCTTATCATAACAATGCCTGTCTACCCGTATACACTGAACGGTATTGTTCTATCTGGCACCACTATTCAATTAGCAAGCCGAATAACTTCTGGAAAGATTGTCTCTATTCAAGAGAGTATTACAATGGAACAAAGTTTCAGCCCGTGCAAAAACTAATACAAAACAACCCACATTTTGGTTTGTCTAAAAAAATCGAAGCGGTTTATTTTTAAATATAAGTAAAACAAAGAAAAATGTTTTGAGGACAGTAGAAGCAATGACCATGCCATTACACCAACCTGAAGCCTCAGAAGAAGTGTCACAACTCTCTTGCCAACCATAATGGTTGTAGAGGTACCAGGCATTATTTACATTTGGGGTCAAATTTTCACACCTTACAATTGGTGAACCGACAGCTTAGGCTAAAATAATTACTAAAATAAATGAACTGAGACATAATGCCTAAGGAAAGAGCTTTACAACACCCATTTTCTGTCCACGTGGAGCGTGACTGGCACAGCCTCGGTTCCTGTCAGGGTGACTGCCGAAAAGTGAAACAGCTGCTTTTGTTGGTGATTCCTCATCAAAGGGGTATCTGTTCGATTTGGTTTCTGTTGACTTGGTAGTGTCACTCAATGAGAATTATTTCACGGAGAAACGGAGTGAATAGAGAGTTGCTGTCTTCCTGACGCACTGCATGGCATGCATTACTTTTAATCTTCCTGTTAAGTTTCATACCAGGCGAACCTTATTTACACGCGCCATATACTTGGTGTGGGTCAAGGTGGGGTGGGGGGAGCACAAGGTGGGGTGGGGGGAGCACAAGGTGGGGTGGGGGGAGCACAAGGTGAGATGGGGGGAGCACAAGGTGGGGTCAAGGTGGGTGGAGTACAAGGTGGGGGGGGGGAGCACAAGGTGGGGTGGGGGGAGCACAAGGTGGGGTGGGGGGAGCACAAGGTGGGGTAGGGGGAGCACAAGGTGGGGTGGGGGAGCACAAGGTGGGGTGGGGGAGCACAAGGTGGGGTCAAGGTGGGGTAGGGGAGCACAAGGTGGGGTGGGGGGAGCACAAGGTGGGGTGGGGGAGCACAAGGTGGGGTGGGGGAGCACAAGGTGGGGTAGGGGGAGCACAAGGTGGGGTGGGGGAGCACAAGGTGGGGTGGGGGAGCACAAGGTGGGGTGGGGGGAGCACAAGGTGGGGTAGGGGGAGCACAAGGTGGGGTGGGGGAGCACAAGGTGGGGTGGGGGAGCACAGGTGGGATGGGGGCACAAGGTGGGGTGGGGGGAGCACAAGGTGGGGTAGGGGGAGCACAAGGTGGGGTGGGGGGAGCACAAGGTGAGGTGGGGGAGCACAAGGTGGGGTGGGGGAGCACAAGGTGGGGTGGGGGGAGCACAAGGTGGGATGGGGGGGCACAAGGTGGGATGGGGGCACAAGGTGGGGTGGGGGAGCACAAGGTGAGGTGGGGGAGCACAAGGTGGGGTAGGGGGAGCACAAGGTGGGGTCAAGGTGGGTGGGTGGAGCACAAGGTGGGGTAGGGGTAGCACAAGGTGGGGTAGGGGGAGCACAAGGTGGGGTAGGGGAGCACAAAGGTGGGGGTGGGGGGAGCACAAGGTGGGATGGGAGCACAAGGGGGACTGGGGTAGGGGGAGCACAAGGTGGGGTGGGGGGGAACACAAGGTGGGGTAGGGGGAGCTGGGGTGGGGGGAGCACAAGGTGGGATGGGGGGCACAAGGTAGGGTGGGGGGAGCACAAGGGTGGGGTAGGGGGAGCACAAGGGTGGGATGGGGGGGCACAAGGTGGGGTGGGGGGAGCACAAGGTGGGGTGGGGGGGAGCACAAGGTGAGGTTGGGGAGAGCACAAGGTGGGGTGGGAGAGCACAAGGTGGGGGTGGGGGGAGCACAAGGTGGGATGGGGGGCACAAGGTGGGGTGGGGGGAGCACAAGGTGGGGTGGGGAGGCACAAGGTGGGGTGGGGGAGCACAAGGTGAGGTGGGGGGAGCACAAGGTGGGGTGGGGGAGCACAAGGTGGGGTGGGGGAGCACAAGGTGGGATGGGGGGCACAAGGTGGGGTGGGGGGAGCACAAGGTGGGGTGGGGGAGCACAAGGTGGGGTGGGGGGAGGCACAAGGTGGGGTGGGGGAGCACAAGGTGAGGGTGGGGGGAGCACAAGGTGGGGTGGGGGAGCACAAGGTGGGGTGGGGAGCACAAGGTGGGGTGGGGGAGCACAAGGTGGGGTCAAGGTGGGTGGAGCACAAGGTGGGGTGGGGGGAGCACAAGGTGGGATGGGGGGAGCACAAGGTGGGGTGGGGGGAGCACAAGGTGGGGTGGGGGGAGCACAAGGTGGGATGGGGGGGCACAAGGTGGGGTGGGGGGAGCACAAGGTGGGGTGGGGGAGCACAAGGTGGGGTCAAGGTGGGGTGGGGGAGCACAGGTGGGGTGGGGGAGCACAAGGTGGGGTCAAGGTGGGTGGAGCACAAGCTGAACTCGTGCATTTTTGGCAACTGTGCAAAATTAGTAAACATTGAATGCCGCTACTTCCGCTCGCCATACAGCAATGTTGGCAATCTCTCGATTTTCCCACATCGTATTTTGGAGGGCAATAGAATACTTCAAATTTATACCAGTATACAATGCGCAGATGGACATAATCCCATCAACATGCGCACACTGCATTAAGCGCACACTTGCTCTTATATCGCACTGAGATAATGCACGTACATGCATGAAGCATTGCACGTCCCACATGAAATATTTGGGACTGTTCAAATCAATGCAACAATTATAGTCATAAAGGAAAAACCGTAGCATCACGTGATATGAGCATATATAAAACCATTGTCGGTTCAAGTTATACTTTAAAATACTCTTCGCTCTCGTATATGTTGCGGGTGGTACTCTGCGTGGCGTCTGTGATCGTCTTCGCGGGTTTGTGCACGGCCAAGGATGGCGGGCGACCTGACTGCCGCTCCACGGCTATGACCGGGCCTCTAAACAAGGATGACTATGAGGAAGACACTCCTGGGATGCCACCGCCGCCGCCTCCGACCGGCATCCTCCAAAATGCTTCCATCCGTAAGCGCCGCAATGCAATGGGCAATATCGTTTGTATTTCTGCAGTGATTGTTTTCTTTTTGCCATGCAGAAGAATGTTTCAAGTTGTTTCAAGTTGTTTAATGGTTTTATACATAGCTTAATTGCTTCTTCTCTGTATAATTTTCGTCCGATGGTGATTGTGCAGTTGGGCCTGGCGTGAGTGACGTGTGTCCGCAGCTACGGGGCCAGGCGCAATGCTGCTCCGCTGATTACTTCAGCAGCGCCGAGAATCGGCTACGTGGGCAGACTTTGCTCACTGGATTCTCGAAGCAGGGTCAATCAAGATTGGATCTCTTCAACTCTGTGGCGAGAGGAATTGTGGACTGTAAGTGATGAATGTATGGGGCAATGCTATACAAGTATATAGAGGTAAACTGACCGATTTACAGACATGGGGGCGGAGAGAGAGAGAGAGAGAGAGAGAGAGAGGAGAGAGAGAGAGAGGAGAGAGAGAGAGGGGGGGGGGGGGGG
>JABACO010000014.1:154286-178391 GCA_013339895.1 Ephydatia muelleri
CCACCCATACATCTAGTGCTGGCATAACCAGAGCTGTCTGCTTTTGTGTACACTTGTGTGTGTTCACGTTACACAAACATACACACACACTTGCATGCACACACACACTTGCATGCACACACACTCACACACATGCACACTCACACCTACACCTCTCCTACATCAGATGAGGATAACGAGAGTGGCATACATGTTCCCAGTGACGATGAAGCCATGGATGTCATCACCACACTGCCCCCAGACCCCAGCAAAGGCCTTCCCAGCAGGATATTTCGAAGAGCCCTCTCTTCAGACATGAGTGAGGAGGGGGAAGCAAGGAGCCGCAGGAACAGTTTGTCTGACATGTTCCCTCCACTGGGTGGTGAGGAACGCGAACCAAACCCCGTCCAAGCCATGTCCTCTTTGGCTGTTGTCTCCTTGAGACCCACCCTTTCAACCACAACCCTCTACTTCCTCCTCTCTTTTAGCCACGCCCACAACCTTTTCCACTGCAGCAGCACCGTTACCGGTAGCACCCGTTCCAGTGGCCCCTCCCCCTCTAGGCACAACTAGAGCTGTGGTATCCGTTGTCCCTGCAGCCGAGTCCCCAGGTCCTTCAGGTGGTGTTGGTGGTGATGGTGATGGGAGTGATGATGTGAGTGATGATGATGTAGATGTTGAAGCCAATGATGATGATGATGATGGTGACGATAGACATAGTGGTAAACTGAAAGCTCCGAAGTCCCTCACCAGCGGTACAAGGTCTGTCACACCCATAATCCATCCGACTCTACTAACAGTTCCATCCAAGCCTGAAATAACACCAGGAAAAGCCCCGATGATCTCAGGGAAAGCTCCCAAAATACCAGGGAAAGCCCCGATGATCTCAGGGAAAGCCCCATCTTTAGATGTGGTCCAACGAGCGTTCAGTGTACACACTCCTGTAGTTGTTAGCCCAGTGAAGGCATCCTCCTCCTCCTCTTCCTCCTCCCACACCTCCCCTAAGGCCAAACCAACTGCTGCCCCTTTGGTCCCCTGGTTACCTCCTGTAACGACATCACCTCATCCTGACCACACACCCACTCCTCCCTCCATTCATAGGACTGCCGGCAAAGGTACAATACATACTGCAGCCACGCCTCCTGAGACCCTCTTTCGCATCTCCATATAAAGTGCACCGTAATGTGGGTGGTACGTCTCTGCAGCCCCAAGCCAGGGATCCCGGAACTCTGGGGGTTAAAGATACCCCTGTGCGTACGGGGGGCAAACTGATGGCACACGAGAAGCGTGAGAGGGAGGTTAGTCCAGAGGGGGCCGCACTTGATCAGCTCAACCCACCTGCTAGTGCGAAAGCACAGGGGCTCGATGACGACCTTGATGTAAGCAGTTCCGAAGATTCGCTTCCTGACAGTGTGGCCCCAGCACAGCCTGTTGTGTCAACACATATCGGTCCCCCGGGGGGAGCATCGACTCATGTCGAGCCCCCCGGGAGGGCATCGGCACACGTGGAGCCCTCAAGGGGGACACAGCTATCGAGGAAAAAAATGAAGGAGGAAGAGAGTGAAGAGGAAGAAGAAGAAGACGATGATGATGATGATGTTGCTGGGGACAGTGGTGAGGAGGAGACGAGAGGAGGTCATGGAGGGAAGGTCAAGCTTCACATGCATCCCACGGAGGATTGGGAGAGAGGGGAGGTGATAAAGGCCTCCCCTCTGTGTGACGAAGAGGGCTGGCCATTCGACTTGCCCAAAGTGGCAGACGAAAGCAACTCCTCTGCATGGGAAGTGCTGTCCAGCCTGGAGGAGGATGAAGAGCTGTCTGTGGGAGAGGAGCCTCTGCCCCCAATACCACAGGTGCAAGCAAAGGCCACACCAGCTGTCGAAAGCGAGCCACTGTCATTGGTTGTGCGGGTAAACAGGAAACTCCTTGTCAAACAGAAGCCAGCCATCCCACCTGCTCCGCCTCTTCAACCGACTAATGTGGGGCATGTCCCATTACGACCTGGCAGCTCATTGGTGCGTTTGGGTGAAGAGGAGTTGGGGAGTTTGGTGGTGAGCATTAATAAGAGGTTACTAGAGGGCCGCAAGGCATCCAGCCCAGTCCATCAGCGTGGCATGGAGGAGCGTCCTTCTGTTGTGTTAGTGAAGTCTGAGAAGAAGACAACAAAGCCAAGTAGAAAGAGAGAGCTAGATGTTTCTGAGATTGGCCTGTTTGGGAAAGAACCCAAAAAGGTAGTGTATGTGTGTGTGTGCATGTGTGTATATACATGTATGTGTGCATGTGTGTGTATGCATGTGTGTGTGCTTGTGTATTTGTGCTTGTGTGGGGTGTTTTTATCCATCTCTTCCCATAGATCAAGGTCATCCCTCAACCAAGCTCCTCCTCTGGGTCTTCATCAGATGGAGAAGACACACAACCTACTCATGTCTTCCACGAACCACATCCCAAAGAACCACATCCCAAAGAACCACATCCCAAAGAACGTAAACGTGTTGAACTGAAAGTGAAACTAAAACTGGACAAGGCAGTTGTGAAAACCTCAAGTAAGCATTGGCAGCATTAAGCAGGGAGGAAGAGAATGGGTCTGGGTACTAGGAGGAGGGTGGTCTGGGGACTAGGATGCAGGGGTCCGGAGGGGGAAGGGGAAATAGGAGAGTGGCTCTGGGGACTAGGATAAAGAGATGAATATTGTCTGCAGCCTCGTCTCCCCTCAAGCCAGAGAAGAAGCCCCTCCCTCCATCCAAAGGTTCATCTCACAAGACCAAGTCCAAGAAATCCAAACCTCACCAGTGAGTGTTAATTAGAATGTGGTTGGGAGGGGGGGGGGGGGGGGTTGCTTTGACACTTTTGGTGCACTTTGTATGATTCAATCTTGCATACCCTCTGTTGTGTCCAGGCTTCCATTAGTGATACCAGCCATGGCGCCAGTTGTGGTAAGTAAGCAATAATGGCAACTCCGTTCTCACTTCTCCCTTTGCCTTTTCCTCCAGTTACCTCCATCCCTCCCTCCTCCCACCGCCGTTGCCATGGGATCAGACTACATATGTCCCCAGTGCAAACAGCACGATGATGGCACACCAATGATATGCTGCGACTCGTGCGATGAATGGCTTCACTGGTGGGTGTGCATGTAGGATGGGGTTTGGCTAGTAGACAAGTGGACAAAAGATCCTCCCTCCATCCATCCACAATTCCTCTCCTTCATGCCTCCCTTCCTTGTCACAACTTCCTCTCCCCTCCCACCCTCTGTACCTCCCTTCCTTGTCACAACTTCCTCTCTCCTCCCACCCTCCATACCTCCCTTCCTTGTCACAACTTCCTCTCTCCTCCCACCCTCCATACCTCCCTTCTTTGTCACAAGTCCTGCCTCCCATTAATTATAGCCCCAGGATACAAATACAATGATATTGGGGGAGAGAGGGAACATGTGGGAGGGGAGGGGGGAAGGTTTGTAGGAGGGAGGGGGAGGGGGGAAGATTTGTAGGAGGGAGGGGGAGGAAGTTGTGGAGGAGTGAGAGGGAAGTTGTGAAGGAGGGAGGGAGAGAGAAGTTGTGAAGGAGGGAGAGAGAGAGAAGTTGTGAAGGGAGCCTAAATGCTTGTATCAGCAATGGTATACACCAGCAGAGTGCAAGGGGCATGACACATCCAGCACAACATCTCTGTCAAAGGGTTATACATCTGTGACACTCGACAAATATTTTAAAAAGACGTTGGGGTGGGTGGCAGTCACACAAGGTGCAGAGTTTGACCACGCCCCCTATCTCTCCTTCCAGGCGCTGCGTGGGGATCACACAGCCTCCTCCTGAGCAGGTGCCATGGTTCTGTCCCTCATGCCAATTGAAGAACCTGAAAAAATCAAAGAAAAAGAAAAAGCACTGAACGCAGGTCACTCTGACCACACCCATGTCGTCTGTAGCCACTCCCCACTGACACGAGTCATTGTTCCATCCACTCCTTTTTGTGATTTGCTTCTATTCTATCTGATGTGCATTTGAATCTACTCTCCTTTGTCGTGTTGTCCTGCTAACGTCCCTGATGTTACACTGGCCTTTGTCGTGTTGTCCTGCTAACGTCCCTGATGTTACACTGGCCTTTGTTGTGTTGTCACGCTAACGTCCCTGATGTTACACTGGCTACATCTGCACCACTTGTTTGTGTGACCCTCTCCCTGTGTGACCCTCCCGACCCCTCCCCCTGTGTGCAGTTAACCCGCTGTGTGCAGTTAACCCCCTGTGTGCAGTTAACCCCGTGTGTGCGGTTAACCCTCTGTGTGCAGTTAACCCTCTGTGTGCAGTTAACCCCATGTGTGCAGTTAACCCTCTGTGTGCAGTAAACCCTCTGTGTGCAGTAAACCCTCTGTGTGCAGTAAACCCTCTGTGTGCAGTAAACCCTCTGTGTGCAGTAAACCCTCTGTGTGCAGTAAACCCTCCTGTGTGCAGTTAACCCTCTCTCCTTCTCCCTCACCTTTTCCTGTGTGTAGCTTACTCTCCTCCCAGTCCTCCTCCACTAGCTTGTACAGATGCATCGCACTCATGGCATCCTCCAGAGAGCTGTGGGGTCCGACCTGAATCACCTGACCAAGCAACCTCTCGGTCAGCTTCTTGAGGGAAGGGACCGCTCCTTCCGCTAGTCCTGCCACCTGGCGCAGCGGCCGGTAGCAGCTGGTGTCTCTAATGGCGTCCTTGGGGTGAGTGAGGAACAGTGAATCAAGGTCGTTCTTGATGGCGTGCCCAACCAGCACAGCCCTGTTGAGGAGTTCGGTGATGCAGACCTTGGCCTCGCTCAGCGGCATGGCAGAATTCAGATCCCTCCGTCTGATCCCACTGTACTTTGTACGAAAGCTGTGGACCGGAATTTCTGGATTAATGAACTTGTCAAACAAGATATCGCCTTCATAGTTGACCACACTGCACTTCCCCGCCACTGACAGTTCGCTGAAGTAAGCTTTCTTCTTCTTCTTCTTCGTCTGAGGCTTCATCAAGGTCGAGTGTGTGACTCCACCCCCTGACGTTGACCTCGGCCCCACCCCCTGGGGTATGTGGATTTCAAGGCACCCTACCATCTCACAGTCCATGGCCACCACCTTCAAGCCATATTTGGACAGGGTGGCCGAGAGAGGGGGATTGCTGCTCCCATTACGTGTGTCTGGTGGTGTGGACAGGGCATGTGTTGGAAAACGATGAGTTGTGTGGAAGCTAGGGTGAAGGGGGAATGCAGATTGTGTGCATAAAGGAGCTTTGGGTGGGTGAAGTGTGGATGTGATAGGTGGAGAAGATTGTGTGCATAAAGGAGCTTTGGGTGGGTGAAGTGTGGATGTGATAGGTGGAGAAGATTGTGTGCATAAAGGAGCTTTGGGTGGGTGAAGTGTGGATGTGATAGGTGGAGAAGATTGTGTGCATAAAGGAGCTTTGGGTGGGTGAAGTGTGGATGTGATAGGTGGAGAAGATTGTGTGCATAAAGGAGCTTTGGGTGGGTGAAGTGTGGATGTGACGGGTGGAGGTGCGTGTGTAGGAGCCGCACAGATGTCCCTTTTGGCCTTCGCCCCGATTTTGAGGCTCAAGAATGAATCTCCAGCGGACACTGTAAAGTTAATAACACTGTCGTCCATGGAAAACACGTTTGGAGGCCTTGTTTCGCACTTGGAAGCAGCCGCTTGACTCTCCTTCGTCGAGACAGGGCCATAGCGGCGCCTTTGTTGTTCCGTTCCGAGGTGGTCGCCTAGATACATTTGTGTTGTGTGCGGGTTTTCTACGTGCCACCTTCTCTGTTGACCGCTGCTCTCCTTCCATGTTCTCCGTCTCATTTCCCTCGTACCCGGCCCACTTCTACAAATTAAGAACGAAAATGGCGGAATTGCTTCTTGATTCGGACATTCGTATGTGGGTAATCTTACCCATCGTCCTTATTTCTCTCCTGTTTGGTTTGGTCCGGCACTA
Organism: Ephydatia muelleri; assembly: GCA_013339895.1. Taxonomy (NCBI): domain Eukaryota; kingdom Metazoa; phylum Porifera; class Demospongiae; order Spongillida; family Spongillidae; genus Ephydatia; species Ephydatia muelleri. The sequence goes on from JABACO010000014.1 coordinate 160,202, forward strand.
TGCTACAATCTTGCTTACTAACGACACAGAACCGACCATTGAACAGATCAAGGACGGGTGAGTATCTCTATTTGGAGCCCACGTGTCTGGAGCAGTACTTATTGTAGTCATCGCTCCTCACATGCCAGACAGGTGTTGGTTAGGAGCAGACATTTGAGGGAGCATGCAGGCTTCATACCAAACGAGGTTAGAGAACGGGGGGGGGGGGGGGGGGGAGGGAGAGAGGAGGGAATGGGCTGGCTTGGGGAGGGGGAGGAGACTAACTGAGCAGGTGGGGGAAGTGCTCCAAGAGGTATTGCGTGTGTGTACATCGTTGCATTGCAGCATGGTTTCAGGACTGTTGCTTTGCAACATGGGTTCGTACAGGTGCACACTTACAAAGCCAGTACTGTCCAGGTTGCCATCTTTCCCCATGTAGTGGGAGATTACCTCATATGTACATATTTCGTAGCTATGTGTGAGATGAGGTTGTGTATGCTGTATGTATGCTGTTCTACGTGGCTTTTGATCCTGGATTTAGCAGTCTGTATGACCATATGGAAGAAAGTAGGATATAGTATTTACATACAGCTCTAGTTGAGATTTTGGCTTAAAGGTGATCGAATGTGACTGTGATCTTTCTGGACATAGATCTGTGAGTGGTGCTTGGAATTGGGATTAATGATTCTTGATAAGCTAAATTGAATTAATAATGACTTTAGTTGTTGCTAAAAATGAATTAACTGCTTCATTTGGTTGAATATTGGGATGATGGAACATGTCTTTAAAAACACTATTTTCGTGTTTTTTTTTCTGTTCATCTCATTTTCCACTTCAGTGCAGAGTTAAAAGCAGCTGTCACTATAATTGAATATTTCCATACTTAAAAACCATTGCCTACTTAGTAACCATTGCCCTACTTAATAACCATTGCCCTACTTAGTAACCATTGCCCTACTTAATAACCATTGCCCTACCATTGCCCTACTTAGTAACCATTGCCCTACTTAGTAACCATAGCACTCACAACAAACAATACACATACACAATTTGAGTGTCGATCTCTTCTGTAGGCATTTTTAATAAGGAAGCATTACTTCAATCACGCTGAGACTGGCTATTTCAAGTCGCAACAGAGAACGGCTCCAAACCCTCTCAACGCCATGGGGGGTAAGTTTTTCCCAGACCTGTATTGTTCATTGTGTCCTCTTCCCCAGACCCTGGAATGGCTATGGAGATGTTGAAGGGGACGGTCACAAATGTTCTGCCAATGATTCTGATTGGTGGCTGGATCAACCTCACATTTGCTGGGTTCATAGCCAGTTAGGTTGTGTGTGTGTGTGTGTGTGTGTGTGTGTGTGTGTGTGTGTGTGTGTGTGTGTGTGTGTGTGTGTGTGTGTGTGTGTGTGTGTGTGTGTGTGTGTGTGTGTGTGTGTGTGGTGGTTGACAGGGAGGATTTGATGGTGGTGGTGGGTAAGCGATCATGGGAGGATGTGGTGATAGTGATGGGAGGTGTGGTTGTGGTGATGGGGGTGTGGTGGTGATGATGGGAGGTGTGGTGGGGATGGGAGAATGTGTTGTGATGTACGTACTGCCACCACTTCACACCATGCTGTCTCTTATCACAGCAAAGGTACCCTTCCCTCTCACACTGAAGTTCAAGGTCATGTTGCAACGAGGTGTAGAGCTGAAGACGCTAAGTGCATCGTGGTATGTATGTGAGGAAGATGACCTGGGTGCGTGTTTGGGTGTGTACTGGGAAAGGTTGCAAGTTGAAACCTGTTCTTCCTCTCACTGTTCTCTTCCTCCCTTCTCCTCCTCTTCCCTTCCTCCCTTCTCCTCCTCCTTCTCCTCCTCTTCCCTTTCTCCTTCTCCTCCTCTTCCTGCCTCCCTCTCCTCTTCCCTTCCTCCCTTCTCCTCTTCCCTTCCTCCCTTCTCCTCTTCCCTTCCTCCCTTCTCCTCTTCCCTTCCCTTCCTCCCTTCTCCTCTTCCTTCCTCCCTTCTCCTCTTCCCTTCCTCCCTTCTCCTCTTCCCTTCCTCCCTTCTCCTCTTCCCTTCCTCCCTTCTCCTCCTCTTTCCTTCCTCCCTTCTCCTCTTCCCTTCCTCCCTTCTCCTCCTCTTCCCTTTCTTCCTTCTCCTCCTCTGTCCTTCCTCCCTTCTCCTCTTCCCTTCCTCCCTTCTCCTCTTCCCTTCCTCCTTCTTCTCCTCCTATTTTCCTTCCTTCTCCTCTTCCTTCCTCCCTTCTCCTCCTCTTCCTCTTCCTTCCTTCCTTCTCCTCCTATTTCCTTCCTCCTTCTCCTCTTCCCTTCCTCCCTTCTCCTCCTCTTCCCTTTCTTCCTTCTCCTCTTTCCTTCCTCCCTTCTCCTCTTCCCTTCCTCCTTCTCCTCTTCCCTTCCTTCCCTTCTCCTCTTTCCTTCCTTCCTTCTCCTCCTCTTTTTCCTTCCTCCCTTCTCCTCTTCCCTTCCTCCCTTCTCCTCTCTTCCTTTCTTCCTTCTCCTCCTCTTTCCTTCCTCCCTTCTCTTTCCTTTCCCTTCCTTCCCTTCTCCCTCTCTTCCTCTTTCTTCGTTCTTCCTTCTCCTTCCCTTCCTTCCTTCTCCTCTCTCTTCCCTTCCTCCCTTCTCTCTCTTCCCTTCCTCCCTTCTCCTCCTCTTCCCTTTCTTTCCTTCTTCTCTTCTTTCCCTTCCTCCCTTCTCCTCCTCTTCCCTTTCTTCCTTCTCCTCCTCTTTCCTTCCTCCCTTCTCCTCCTCTTCCCTTTCTTCCTTCTCCTCCTCTTTCCTTCCTTCTCCTCCTCTTTATCCTTCCTTCCTTCCTCCTCTTTCCTTCCTCCCTTCTCCTCTCTCTTCTCTTCCTTTCTCCTCCTCTTCCCTTTCTTCCTTCTCCTCCTCTTTCCTTCCTTCTCTCTCCTCTTTCCTTCCTTCCTTCTCCTCTTCCCTTCTCCTTCTCCTCCCTCCTTTTTCCTTCCTCCTCTACACACAATAGGTGAGCTCCATGTCATGGTACTTCCTCAATGTCTTTGGGTTAGAAGCATTTATTCACTCATTCTGTGGAGACAATGGTACTTTCATCGCCTAGTGTAGTGTGTCGGCTAGTGTGTGTGTCAGGCCTAGGTAGTGTGTAATGGCCTAGTGTAGTGTGTCATGGCCTAGTGTGGTGTGTCATGGCCTAGTGTAGTGTGTCATAGCCTAGTGTAGTGTGTCATGGCCTAGTGTAGTGTGTCATGGCCTAGTGTAGTGTGCCATGGCCTAGTGTATGGCCTAGTGTAGTGTGTCATGGCCTAGTGTGGTGTGTCATGGCCTAGTGTAGTGTGTCATTGCCTAGTGTAGTGTGTCATGGCCTAGTGTAGTGTGTCATGGCCTAGTGTAGTGTGTCATGGCCTAGTGTAGTGTGTCATGGCCTAGTGTAGTGTGTCATGGCCTAGTGTAGTGTGTCATGGCCTAGTGTAGTGTGTCATGGCCTAGTGTAGTGTGTCATGGCCTAGTGTGGTGTGTCATGGCCTAGTGTAGTGTGTCATGGCCTAGTGTGGTGTGTCATGGCCTAGTGTAGTGTGTCATGGCCTAGTGTAGTGTGTCATGGCCTGTCATGGCCTAGTGTAGTGTGTCATGGCCTAGTGTAGTGTGTCATGGCCTAGTGTAGTGTGTCATGGCCTAGTGTAGTGTCATAGCCTAGTGTAGTGTGTCATGGCCTAGTGTAGTGTGTCATGGCCTAGTGTAGTGTGTCATGGCCTAGTGTAGTGTGTCATGGCCTAGTGTAGTGTGTCATGGCCTAGTGTAGTGTGTCATGGCCTAGTGTAGTGTGTCATGGCCTAGTGTAGTGTGTCATAGCCACATATGGCTATTTCCAGCTGCAGACCAGATGAGACAAATGGCTCAACAGATGAGCTTCCAGGGGCCAGGAATGGCTAAGCAGAACTTCGTGCAACTCTTCAAGGTTTGGAGACAATTTTTGTCATCCTCCTGCCAAATATGGGGGTGGGGGATTAGTTTTCAAGTCTCTATCTTTAAAAATATGGCATAACTGGAGACATTGCTCTAATTAACTGTGCACCTCATGTATTTCAGGATGAGTGGGAAGCCTTACAAGTGGTACAGCACACTGATGACCTGGAGAAGGTGGAGGAGGAAGTGATGGCTGTATCTGGTACCCTCACACCCCTAACTGATCCCACAATGAAGAAGGCCTTTTGACACCCATATTTGTACAGTGGATCGCACTTAGTGCAGTACCGAACAATATTGCGCAATCCGATTTCAAAAGTCCCAGAAAGTATGATATTGAAAGACAACTGGGCGCCACCATCGTACATTAATACAACCTACTATCGCGATTACGATTACATCATTTGTCGGCACGCGCCACACCTCGAGCGGGACAACATAAAGCACATGCTGTGCGCATGATGCATTTTTAATGGCCAGTTCGTCACTGACTGGAAAATCCTTTGTACATGTACTTGATTCATGCACAAGGAAGACAGCAGCACTCCATCGGACGATTTCATTGAGTAAGGTTACAATGCTGATCAGTTCCGTGAAGTAAAAGTAGACAAGAAAAAAAATGTTTGTATTTTCCCTTCTTCATGCTCTCGCTAAAACTTTATTATTAATTATTATTTTTACTTAATCTCCTTTATTTTTTACTTAATATTGGATCGTTTCCTCAATAACGCAGGTTTTTTCAAGTTTTCAAATTTTTTTATATTCTAGAAGTCCTCTACACATTGCTTGTTACGCACTGAGAACCGGAGTATCTGTCGTAAGGCACTGAATTTTAATTAGCCATACATTTCAACGCAAGCGTTACATTTCTATTGCGCCTACTAGAAATTTTATGATGTATGCGTTAGGTCCCTTTTCGCTGAAACGATCTTATATAGTGATATTTCCGTCTTTCAGGTCTCGAGCAGCGCTAGGCACAATAATATTGTTATTGTATTGGTTGTACTGATATTCAGCAATAAATATATTGCAATATTCCATTACAACAATACAATATATTGCAATACTCCATTACAACAATACAATATATTGCAATATTCCATTGTAACAATACAATATATTGCAATATTCCATTGTAACAATACAATATATTGCAATATTCCATTATAACAATACAATATATTGCAATACAATATTGCAATGTTTTAAACCACCATGCAGGTCCCCATCATTCTATGCATTTCACTGCATCTTACACATTGTGCAGTACCTGCTCTAAAAATGCATGCTTTACACACGATGGTGGTGATTGAGTCGAAAAGTGCTTACACTACGCCCCTTTTTGTCTGGAACTCTTTTCCGTGCGTATTGGTCCATTTTCCAGTATCGGCCTCACGTATCTTAGCGGTGGCTATGTTCACTTTCTCGACGTCCTGACTTCTCTTTAGTTTGGTAAGCGCTCTCAGTGTCACTATGAATGGTTAGTAATATTTATTTTTGCTTTTTTCCAGCCGTTTCATGTCTACCAGCTGCTTGAAAAGTGGGCGGTGTTGTGGTGCGCGTCGTTTGAAACATTTTGAAATTTATTTACCACAGCCCTACTGCACAGTACAAGATTGATGTGGTTTGACACGTATATATATGAGACTAAGTTCAGTCTGATTAAACACCTTTTTGTCAACCAATACAATACAATATATTGTTATTGCTAACTACTACAATACAATATATTGGTATTGTTAACTACTACAATACAATATATTGGTATTGTTAACTACTACAATACAATATATTGGTATTGTTAACTACTACAATACAATATATTGTAGACAATATATTGCAATATATTGTATGAACAATATATTTTTGCGTAGGGCTGGTCTCGAGGGCAAGGGCATGGCTTGTCCATATCATATGTTAAGTAATTCTCAATTGCGTAGTATGACTCTTCGATTGGTACATGTAACCTTTTCGATACGCACGTGGTACATGTATCCTCTCCGATAGGCACGTGGTACATGTAACTACATGTTCACAAGCATGCCAGACATAATTACATCCGTTGAATCCTGCAGACTGTTGGTTTCATTGTACTACAAAAATACGAATGTTTTGTCGCCGCTGTAGAAAAAAATATTGGTTCCGTGGATGTGCTGGACCTGCTCTTCGATGACCTTTAAGATTCAAAACAGATAGATCATCCCACTGCTTCCACTTTTTGTCTGATACTGATTCCAGGATTATTTGATAAAGTCGATGCTACCCCTGAAGGCACAGGATCCACTCGGATGCAGATTACTTACTTAGTTCAATCATCACTACATTATCTATCGATGGGGACATTGCGATGATAGTCTCGTCCCCAGCCTGATATACGTAGCGGTGATGTAATCCATCCGCTGCTGCGTATAATTGGGTCTGTGGACGAGACTATATACCGAACCTTTATAGAGAAATAAACATCAGCTATGGAGTATACTTTCCTACCGTGACCTCGAATCTTATTTTCCTCACGTTTTTCAAACCAGATATTAACGCACACACCATACAGCTGCAATAAGTGATCATGATTTGACCAGAGATAGATTTGACCTGGGGTTTAATATCATTGAAGACAACGAAATGCAGGTACTCAGTGCTGTCATGTGATGTGCCCCAACCTTTTAAGATAAGCAGAAGGGAACATGAGGAACATAAGGAACATGAGGAACCTGCTTCACCAAAACGTCCCTTTGAGTTTGCACACACTGTAGAAACAGACTCATTCTCAAAGTGTACAAAAAAGAAAAAGAAATAGAAAATATGAAACAAAGGATCAGAGAGCTGTACAAGTATTACACATCTTTCTCCTTGTTCTCTACAAAGAGAACACTAATTGTGTCCTCTTCAACACACAAGGGAGTGGTCGTGGCGGGTTGGAGGGAGGGGGAGAGGGAATTGGGGTACAGAAAGAAAAAAAACCAAATACGAAACCAGGTGACCTAGAGCACATTTCATAGTTGTTGAGTGGATGGGATTTCTCACGAGTCACTGAACAAAGTGTCTGAACTGTTTGTATTGGCTGGACTGGGGACTGAATACTCTGACTGGGACGCATACTGGACATTGAATGAGAATACATCTGACATAGAATCTTCTCCGTTGCTAGTGGCACTAAGGGGCGTGGTTCCCATGTGTAAGGTGCTGCCTGGGGCTGGGGATAGAAGGTCTGTGCTCACCGAGGTGCTGTGTGTTGGGGTTTCCGGCTAGATAGGAGCAGATGATGGAGGGGCAGGTGGAGGGAGTGAGGGAGGGAGGGAAAGGAAGAGATAGAGAAGAGAGTTAAGAGAAAAAGAAGTAAAAGAAAAAGGGAGAGAGAGGGAGGGAGAGGCAAGTGTTAATTTGGTCCTTTGTGCTTTCAAATTACCCTTTCCTGTTTGATGTGAAGTCTCGACAGGTCAATTCCAGGACTGGACCTTAACACCTCAGACAGTTCTGTGGATAGGTCCCCACTAAAGGGGCGAGGTTCAGTGGACGTCGCACCAACTGCTATTGGAGACTTGGTCCGAGGTGTGACACTGCCTGGAGGGGTCAGGTGGGTGGGGTCAGGTGGGAGGGGTCAGGTGGGTGGGTTGAACACCAATCACAGTGCTGATATAACTCATGGCATGTATGAATATACAAGAATACACAAGATGACACATGAAACCACACCCTAAAGATTAAAGTACTCATCCACACCAAGACTGCCAGTTGGCTATTAGATCTACCTAATAATCTAACCCAATAACTGCCCAGCTAGCAGCACGTACCTAGGACTTGCTCCGCCACCTCTGCTAGCTTCTGGGTCTCTGGGTTAAGTGATGGTGTGGCGATACCGTGGGCTCTTGCTGTCAGCTCCAGCTCCTGTGATGATGTGTGATGTGTGTGTGTGTTGTGTGTGTGATGTGTGTGAGTGTGTGTTGTGTGTGTGATGTGTGCATTTGTGTGTGTGGTGTGGATTACATCGTGGAGTACATAAAGCAAACACAGCATACTAAGGGGACTTTCCCTCCCATAACGCCATATGACTGGAGGCAACTTCCTCTATGCCACACCCACCCACATCCAATGCACCTTTTCCAGCAACTCTTCAGCCAATTACATCACCCACAAATATATAACTAGGCTCCACCCACAGGTATCTGCTAGGCTCCACCCACCTGTATCCTCATCCTCATTTGACGGTTACTCTCCTCCAGTTGTCGTTGCTTGGCTTCAAACATCTTGGCCTTGTTGGCATCTCTCTGAAGCTTCTTGATGTAATCCACACTCGCTTTCAAGATGGTGCCCTTATTTTGCCGCGAGTCATTACTGGTGGAAGGGGAAGAGGGGAAGTTGCGAGAATGAGTGATGAATGGCCACATCCCTTACAGTTCTGCTGTTGGCAGTAATGTGCCTAGCTCCTTTATTCGGTCATTAATGTTGAAGCGTCGTCGTCTTTCAACTGAAGGAAAATGATATAATGTACTGATGATGTAATGTACTGATGATGTAATGTACTGATGATGTAATGTACTGATGATGCAATAGACCTGATGACATTACAATGGCTATGTAATGGATAATTAACTACAGATGCAAATAAACGTAGCTGTCATAACAACCTTTAAAGGATAATTACTATGTGATTGAGATATATCATAAAGATGTAATTAAAAAACCCGCATTTAGGAGGGTTCCGGTTTGCTGAAATGGCAGTTAGGTGTGTGTGTGGTGTGTGAGCTCACTTAAGTTATGGTTATTCTTCTTCTGTCTCTCCTTTTCAAACTGTTTCATGGTGAAAACTGGATCTAGGGTGGAATGGGAGAGGAGGGGAGAGGAGTGGAGAGGAGGGGAGAGGAGGGAGAGGGAGGAGGGAGAGGGGAGAGGAGGGGAGAGGGGAGAGGAGGCGGAGAGGGGAGAGGAGGGGAGGAGGGGAGAGGAGGGGGAGAGGGGAGAGGAGGGGAGAGGGGAGAGCGAGGGGAGAGGGAGAGGAGGGGAGAGGGGAGAGGAGGGGAGAGGGGAGAGGAGGGGAGAGGGGAGAGGAGGGGAGAGGGGAGAGGAGGCGGAGAGGGGCGAGGAGGGGAGAGGGGAGAGGAGGGGAGAGGGAGAGGAGGGGAGAGGGGAGAGGAGGGGAGAGGGGAGAGGAGGGGAGAGGGGAGAGGAGGGGAGAGGAGGGAGAGGGGGAGAGGAGGGGAGAGGAGTGGAAGAGGAGTGGGAGAGGGAGAGGAGGAGGAGGGGAGAGGAGGGGAGTGGGAGAGGAGGGGTGAGGAGTGGGAGAGGAGAGGGAGAGGAGAGGGAGAGGAGAGGGAGAGGAGAGGGAGAGGAGGGGAGAGGAGTGGGAGAGGGGATATAGTTGGTGGGAATGCTGACAAATGGGGGTAGTGTGTACGGTTGAGTGACTATGGCATGGTAGTAATATATCAACCAATAGTCAAATGAATGTCAGCTTGTTATCCCTTTTCTGTGTGTGTGCACTGTTTCGATTGTATATCTCATCCCCTAACTCCCTCCTCCCCCACCCATCTTTCAAGCCCACTCCCTCCCCCTCCCTAGCTCTCCCTCCTCCCCCTCCCCAGCTCTCCCTCCTTCCCACCCCTCCCATCTCTCACAATCACCCTCCTCCCCATCCCTTACCATCTTCCTTCATGGCTGCAGGGCAAGAGGCGGAGATTGGTGTTGACATGGCGCCGCCCACTGAACTCGAACCAAACATATCAAACATGTTGGTTGCCATTGGTAACTGAATAGGTGGGAGGATGTGGATGAGGACACAGTAGAGAGGGACAATGGTGAGGACACAGTAGAGAGGGACAGTGGTGAGGACACAGTAGAGAGGGACAGTGGTGAGGACACAGTAGCGAGGGATAGTGATGAGGACACAGTAGAGAGGGACAGTGGTGAGGACACAGTAGCGAGGGACAGTGGTGAGGACACAGTAGAGAGGGACAGTGGTGAGGACACAGTAGAGAGGGACAGTGGTGAGGACACAGTAGAGAGGGACAGTGGTGAGGACACAGTAGAGAGGGACAGTGGTGAGGACACAGTAGAGAGGGACAGTGGTGAGGACACAGTAGAGAGGGACAGTGGTGAGGACACAGTAGAGAGGGACAGTGGTGAGGACACAGTAGAGAGGGACAGTGGTGAGGACACAGTAGAGAGGGACAGTGGTGAGGACACAGTAGAGAGGGACAGTGGTGAGGACACAGTAGAGAGGGACAGTGGTGAGGACACAGTAGAGAGGGACAGTTGAGCACTTACAGTCTGAGGTACATGCAAGCCACCAGCATCTATAAATGGAGGTATGTTGTCTCCAAACTTCTCTTCTAAGCTCATGATGTCTTCGATTAGCTGTTCTTGCAATTGCTGAAATAGAAAATGGCTCGATGGAATGGATTGGGGGCACAACTGGCAAGGATTGGGGACACAACTGGCACAGACTAGGGGCACACAACAGAATGGTTGTAAAACTAAATACTGGTGAAAAATTCAAGAATCCAATCAGAGATAAATCTACTCACAATATGGGTCACATGCAAGAGTGTGCAGTAGTGTGCAATAATTATATACTATGTGGCAATAGTGTGCAAGAGTGTGCAGTAGTATTACTGGGCCATTCCTATCATGTAACACAATGGTGTGCTCTAGAAAGGGTGAGGAAGCATCAGATGCCACTGAAAGCATCAATGACCACAACACAGTCTGGTTATAATTTTGATGTAGTTATGATCTATAGGAATCTACTATACACTAGCAGTTCCTATATCATGTCTTGTATGTTTTATATATACAATTGTAAGGAGTTACTGGTACAATGATATAGTATACTTCAAGGGGTTAATGATATAATGCATGTCAATGGTTATTTTTAGAACAGGATGCTCATACAAGGCACAAGGGTTACCTGGTGTTAATGTGCAATTGTTTCAAGGGTTAATGGTGCAATATGTTTCAAGGGTTAATGGTGCAATGTGTTTCAAGGGGTTAATGGTGCAATGTGTTTCAAGGGGTTAATGGTGCAATGTGTTTCAAGGGATTAATAGTGTAATGCATTTTAAGAGGTTAATGGTGCAATCCTTCCCAACGTCCCCATGGAGACCTTGAGATTGCATCATTGTGGGTGAGAAGTGGAAGTGCTAAGAATGTGATGGTTTGCGATGAAAAGGTTCACTCAGCCCCTCCCTCAATATCGCTTACATCATCAGTGGAATCAGTGATCATCATTGTAGGACTCTCAGATTTCACTGGAACAGAGGCAGGGCCATGGAACGGCACAGGCACATGGCTCATGGCTGCTTTGTGGGGGGAGGAGCTCATTGTGTTGCTAAGCAACGGGTCCGTCTGGTGAACATTCATTGGTCGATAGTGCTGGGCTGGAGCACTGTGTACCTGAACAGGCACACCTTGTGACGAAGACAGGAACTGTTTCAGCTGTGTTTCGCGAAGGGCCGTGATGTGGTAAGATGTGGGATTCTGAAGCTGCGTCCGTACCTGGTGGCCGAATGTTTCAATACACGGATAAATGGATGCGTCAGGTCAGTTATTAACTGTGTTGATTTGGTGTGGGGGAAGAAGTGTGGTGCAAGAAAGGGGAGGGGCAGAAGACATATCGAATATAGGTTGAGGACGTGATCAAAACTGGAGCAAAGCTGTCAATATGTGTGCAGGAGGAGGGGCTAATGGGAGGAGGCGGGGCATACCATGGATCATGACTGTATGTGCATTATGGCATCTAGGGATTGTGACCACACTGGTGTGTGCAAATAGACACGACAATTGAGGAGTGTTGAGAGGTAATCCCCATCAAACGACGTATCAGTTGGCATAGAGACCCTGCCAACGCGAGGCACGCGACGTACTATGCATCCAGCAGTAGACACGCACACACGCACACACGCACACACACACACACACACACACACACACACACATGCACGCACACGCACACTACTCACACACGTACACACACACGCACGCACGCGTTCGCCCACATACACACATACAGACATACGCACACACACACACACACACACACACGCACACATACACACACACACACACACGCTCACGTGCATACAGCAAACCGTTGTATAGTGCTGCTTGCAATAGGGTACCTCAATAGGCAACCTTTAAAGCGACACTCAAGCTGCGCCTCTTACCTCGAGAATGGTGTGAGGCACTTCTACCTGCGGCCCTCCGTTAGGGGCTGGTGACGGTTGCTGCTGTGAGGGAATGCTCATTGCTTGAGATTGCATCAATTCACGCATCTCGCGCTGTTTCTGCAACTCCATTTCTTCCCTTCGCCTCTCCATCTCTTCCCTTCGCCTATCCGCCTCCAGCTTCTGCTTCTCCAGCTCTTGCTTCAATCTTGTCCTACTCCCGTGCATCTTGGTGTAACGTTCCGCAAGCAGCGAGAGAGAATGTTCAAAGTTGAAAAACGGTCCCACACGCGTACTAACAGGCACGAAACAATCTTAGAAGTAGACCGGAGGGCGTACGGATTTATTCCTTGGAAGCACACTGAAGGAGTCGCACCGCGTAACTTAATTGCTTGGCCGGGATTTTCGAACTTCCAGAGTCTGGTTGTGCACGTTATTCAGATGTGAAATCTTTCAACCGCTTCCTTATAACAAATTCCAGTTTTTATTGATGCCTCTTTTGCGCCAAGACCTTTTAAGACTCCATCTTGATCACGTACTCACGTGCCATGTCACGCGAAAACCTTTTATCGTAAACGTCAATAACAAACGTCATCCCCAAAATCTCTCGTTGTGTGTTACGTTAGCGCATACTTATTATCTGCCAAAGCAGCTGCACTGGGACAGGAGTAGCCATTAGGGTGTATGTTTTTGTGAGTATCTGAATATGGCCCATGTTACTACCGAAGCACATGATGGTGAATTTCAATTTAAAGTGATCATTATCGGAATGCTTAGTGTGGGCAAGACGAGTGTTTTGCTTCGGTATGTTCACAACACTTTTGAAGACAGAATATCGCGGTTCATAAGTGAGGAGAGGAAAGCTATACGGATCCAGAATCAAGAAATCCTGCTCAACTTGTGGGATACGGCGGGTAAGTATGCAACGTGAACGATAAGTTGTTGCTTGCCTGGGTTTCCCCGTAGCCGGATCCGTTGTGACGATGTCACATATACGTTAGCACCGTTTGTTTTGGGGGGATATAAGCGATAACCGTTTTGGAACAGCACCCTGCAGACCCACAATGTTTGTTACTCCGCAGGTCAGGAGCGGTTCCAATCGATAACCAACCGTTTCTACGCTGATACCCATGGTGTCCTAATCGTCTATGATGCCAGCACGGAAGACGGATACCATGAGTTGGACTTTTGGGTTAAGGAGGTGAATTATTATCTACCTCGCGAGCTGGAGAACGGCTTGCCTGTCATGTTTGTTGGGAACAAGATTGACTTGCTGGACAGCGGGAGCCAGGACCAGGCCAAGAGCAGGATATCACATGTCCACGAACTCGCCAATGCCCATAGTTTCTTGAAGCCCATGGAGTGCAGTGCCAAGACCGGAGAGGGCGTGAGCAAGATATTCGAGACCATGGGCAAGGTCATGCTCTCGAGAAAGACCAACGCGGGACCCTTGGGAGACGCTCCTACCGTGCGGAATGTAACCAGGGGAGGTGGTTGTTGTCAACAATAAACTGTGTATTGTCTTTTACCTTTTTGTTTTTCAAAGAATGTGTGTTGTGTGTCCTTCGCAGCAATTTGTTATAATTGTTTTAATTAGTATTAGTGTTCGGTGGGCTCGATTTAGAATATAAGAGCCTGCAGCATGGCGTATGACATGTATTATGATGACGACAGTGAAGAAGAGTATGACTTCGGCGATTCTTCTACCAGCGAACTGCCACCTAAATTGGAAGAGCCTCGAGTGGCTTCAGTTGCTAGGACTACACAACCTTCCGACTTACCTGAAGGAGAGAGAGGATGTCGTCCCTCACCACAGCAGCAGCAGCAACTGGGAAGGGGGAGGGGAACGAGGTCGAACAGGTCCCAGTTGAACAATGCAGCTTCCTCCAAAAGACTTAAACAGGGAGAAGAATTCCGAGCGGCCATAGGACATGGAAATGTGAAGGAAGTAGAGAGGATTCTCGAGGAAGGTTAATGGTGTGTGTGTGTGTGTGTGTGTGTGTGTGTGTGTGTGTGTGTGTGTGTGTGTGTGTGTGTGGTGTGTGTGTGTGTGTCAGGCTTTATCATCATGTGGCAATAGTCGAGAGATAGATGAATACCTATTTATAGTTTGATGCTTTTGGCTGCAAGCTTGCACTGTAGTCACGTGACTGCTAACCTAGTAGATAACAATGGGGGGGGGGGGGGGGGGGGGGGGGCTCAGATTTCACCAGACATTTAAATTATTAAAGAACCATTGTTTGAATTTATTGTTGTGAATATATTTCAGCTTATGTTTCGGTTTGTCTGCATAGCCTTCAGTCAATCTATACATAATGTAATCATGATGGAATGAAAATCTGGTTATTTCTGCCAATTATTAACAGAGCGATTGCATGTTTGAAACCATCCTATTTCATCATCTCTCCAGGGGATGCAAGTTATGTTTGCTATTTTGAAAACTAGTTTTTACATTAGTGATTTATTTTTTTAGTTGATAATGATCCAGAAAATTAATTGGACTTGAGATATAGTTGTCATCTTTGTGTAAAGTTTATCCTTCTGTGCATATCATGACATGCACACTTCACACCACTCCCTGCACATACTCACACACACCTACACACATGCACACACCCACACACACCACACACCCTGCACACACACCTTGCACACACCCACATACCTATACACATGCTGCACACACACACCTACACACATGCACACACCACACACCTACACACAACACACAGGCTTTGATCCCAGTGGACAGCTGAGCAATGGATGGACTGGTTTGATGTGTGCTTGTGATGTAGCCAGCGTAGAGTTAGTGAGGCTTCTCTTAAGCCGAGGATCTTCACCCAATGCACACAAAGGTAACCCTCCTGATATGCGGAGTCTGGAGGTCTGGGGGATGGAGTTATGGAATCTGGGGCTGGGGAGGTATGGAACTTGGGGTTGTGAAAGTATGGGAGAATGGGAATGTGGAGGTATGGAGCTTGGGTGTGTGAAAGTGTGGGAGAATGGGAATGTGGAGGTATGGAGCTTGGGTGTGTGAAAGTATGGGAATATGGAGGTATGGAGCTTGGGTGTGTGAAAGTATGGGAATGTGGAGGTATGGAGCTTGGGTGTGTGAAAGTATGGGAATGTGGAGGTATGGAGCTTGGGTGTGTGAAAGTATGGAATGTGGAGGTATGGAGCTTGGTGTGTGAAAGTATGGGAATGTGGAGGTATGGAGCTTGGGTGTGTGAAAGTATGGGAATGTGGAGGTATGGAGCTTGGTGTGTGTGAAACTATGGGAATGTGGAGGTATGGAGCTTGGGTGTGTGAAACTATGGGAATGTGGAGGTATGGAGCTTGGGTGTGTGAAACTATGGGAATGTGGAGGTATGGAGCTTGGGTGTGTGAAACTATGGGAATGTGGAGGTATGGAGCTTGGGTGTGTGAAACTATGGGAGAATGGGAATGTGGAGGTATGGAGCTTGGGTGTATGAAGTATGGGAGAATGGGAATGGGAGCTTGGGTGTGTGAAACTATGGGAGAATGGGAATGTGGAGGTATGGAGCTTGGGTGTATGAAGTATGGGAGAATGGGAATGGGAGCTTGGGTGTGTGTGAAACTATGGGAGAATGGGAATGTGGAGGTATGGAACTTGGGTGTGTGAAAGTATGACGGGTGGGTGATGATCAGGGAGATCTGGTTTATAAGGGGAGGGGTACATCAAGCTTGCAGACAATGGGTAGTGTATGGGAAATGTTGGTCTGGGAAGGAGTGAGTAAAATATGTGCGCTTGTGGCTTGTGCTGCAGACATGATGACAGCCCTGATGGTCTTGTGTGCGTGTCGGCATAAGAGCGAGGAGGGAGATATGGTGGAGTGTGCCAAGCTGCTGGTTGCCAAAGGAGCGCGTGTCAACTCACAGGACCGTTACTGCATGAGTGCCCTGATGTATGCTTGCCAGAGGGGCAGGGACAAGTTGGTGAGTTATCTCGTCTCTGCTGGTGCTGATGTCAACAAACAAGACTGCCGTGGGTGGACGGTAAGTGTTGGGGGAAGGGGTAGAGGTTTGGTGGGGGAGTCATTCCAAGCCATTTCATCAAAGAGATGGACACCATGTTGTAGTTTTATGTTCAAAATTTTTATGGTAGTTTGTCTTTATATAAGAGGTGCTGGGATGAAATTTTTTGTTTTGACCCTTAATGGTTTGCAAGATACTTGGCGTTGAATAATTGATTAGTTTACTGATAAACTCTACTTTGCAGTGTTTTATCCTGGTACACACTACGAAAACTGCTGCATGCATGGCACCAAATCGAAGGGCCTGATAAGTACAATGTTACTGTGTCGAGCATTTCGATGAGAAATGAAAGGGTTAAACTATGTATTGGTTTGTAAGGTAGATCTCATAATTACTGTGTGCAGAAACTTCATAATTGCGCAATTGACTTTATAATATCATGTGGTACATTATAATGAACATTTGTGTAAAATAAAAAAGTTGATTATTAATAACCACTGAGAACCACAAACGTTTTTGTGTAAGGCAGCCATTTTTATGGTGGCTATCACAGAGGTGTTGCTAAGTGGCCAAACCACAACTATCAAAACTTTGGCCCCAGCAGTAACAGCTGTAAACAACTAGCCCCCAATACCTTATCGTTGTTACTAGTAATGCGCAGCGCTCGTTCAAAACAGATCATTCTGGGATCAGAACAAGTAACTGCATGCATCTTACTTAAATTGCAATGTAAACCATGCATGCATCAAGGCACTACTACACACAAAATACAACAAAATGTAATAGTTTATATGGATACTCAGCTTTTGCTGTAAGTGCACAGGTTGCTGCTGCAACTTCCTTGGCTGTTAAGTAATATCTGCGTCCTGTAGCTGTCGAGGGGCTCACAAGTGTAAGTATGTCTGATGAAGGAAATTCACTTCTACAACTCGAGCTTCCATGTCTACTTTTACTACACAGCCAAGCCAACAACACCCATCATATGCTACAGTTGCATAGCCCTTGATTGATGACAGTGGATGGGTCTCAACAAGTACAGCTGCTGCAGTGCACACTCTTTCACTGTCATCGATCAAGGGCTATGCAACTGTAGCATATGATGGGTGTTGTTGGCTTGGCTGTGTAGTAAAAGTAGACATGGAAGCTCGAGTTGTAGAAGTGAATTTCCTTCATCAGACATACTTACACTTGTGAGCCCCTCGACAGCTACAGGACGCAGATATTACTTAACAGCCAAGGAAGTTGCAGCAGCAACCTGTGCACTTACAGCAAAAGCTGAGTATCCATATAAACTATTACATTTTGTTGTATTTTGTTGTGTAGTAGTGCCTTGATGCATGCATGGTTTACATTGCAATTTAAGTAAGATGCATGCAGTTACTTGTTCTGATCCCGAATGATCTGTTTTGAACGAGCGCTGCGCATTACTAGTAACAACGATAAGGTATTGGGGGCTAGTTGTTTACAGCTGTTACTGCTGGGGCCAAAGTTTTGATAGTTGTGGTTTGGCCACTTAGCAACACCTCTGTGATAGCCACCATAAAAATGGCTGCCTTACACAAAAACGTTTGTGGTTCTCAGTGGTTATTAATAATCAACTTTTTTATTTTACACAAATGTTCATTATAATGTACCACATGATATTATAAAGTCAATTGCGCAATTATGAAGTTTCTGCACACAGTAATTATGAGATCTACCTTACAAACCAATACATAGTTTAACCCTTTCATTTCTCATCGAAATGCTCGACACAGTAACATTGTACTTATCAGGCCCTTCGATTTGGTGCCATGCATGCAGCAGTTTTCGTAGTGTGTACCAGGATAAAACACTGCAAAGTAGAGTTTATCAGTAAACTAATCAATTATTCAACGCCAAGTATCTTGCAAACCATTAAGGGTCAAAACAACCAGCACCTCTTATATAAAGACAAACTACCATAAAAATTTTGAACATAAAACTACAACATGGTGTCCATCTCTTTGATGAAATGGCTTGGAATGACTCGGGGAGGTGTTCTTTTCATTTGGTGGGGAGGTTTTCTTTTCATTTGATGGGAGGATGAGGGTCCACTGGTGGTCCACTGGTAAGAGAGAGAATACATTTACTATTCATCGG
>JABACO010000014.1:190146-209030 GCA_013339895.1 Ephydatia muelleri
GTCTCTCCTACCCTACCCTCTCCTCCCCTCTCCTGTCCTCCCTCTCCTCCCCTCCCCTCTCCTCTCCTCCCCTCTCCTCTCCCCTTCCTCCCCTCATCCTCCCCTCCCCTCTCCTCTCCTCCCCTCTCCTCCCTCCCCTCTCCTTTCCTCCCCTCTCCTCCCCTCTCCCCTCCCTCCCCTCTCCTCCCCTCCCCTGTCCTCTCCTCCCCTCTCCTCCCCTCTCCCCTTCCCTCCCCTCTCCTCTCCCTCCCCTCCCTCCCCTCTCCTCTCCTCCCCTCTCCTCCCCTCCCCACTGCCATTCCTCAATGTCCAAATGCCTCCCCTCCAGTCCTCAACCATCTTTTTCCCCCTTATCTTGAAATACTGACACAAATGATGCTACTCCTCCTCCTCCCCCCTCCTCCTCCTCCCCCTCCTCCTCCTCCCCCCTCCTCCTCCTCCTCCCCCTCCTCCTCCTCCTCCCCCTCCTCCTCCTCCTCCTCCCCTTCCTCCTCCTCCTCCTTCCTCCTCCTCCTCCCCTTCCTCCTCCTCCTCCCCCTCCTCCTCCTCCCCCTCCCCTCCTCCTCCCCCTCCTCCTCCTCCTCCCTCTCCTCCTCCTCCCCTCCTCCCCCTCCTCCTCCTCCTCCTCCTCCTCCTCCCCCTCCTCCTCCTCCTCCCCCCTCCTCCTTCTCTCTGCACAACCTACCTCACATACAGTTGAGAAGACCAAATCATAGCATTGAATACAGTAAGGCTTTCCATCCTGTGGTCTGTACTCCTTTCCTGCCAGACCTGCGTCACACCTCAGACAGCAGAAATGGTTCAAATGCCAATTCTGCTCTTCAGCACGAGTGAACTCTGGACACACAATGAGCTGTACAATGGAGGAATAAATGCAATGGAAACTGAATGATGAGCTGCAGGTGGAAACAGAAATGTTTGTACAAACAACACATATGGCAGGTTGAAAATTATCTGATAGTATGATATGATCAACTACTCCAGATCATATCATCAACAGTACAAGCCCTCAATTGAAACCAAATACATCACTGCTTTTATCCCATGTCTGCCTGCTCACAGATCCCCACACTCCCACACACACCTCATCACACATTCCCACACACACCATCCCACACTCACATAACCTCATCACAACTCCCACACACCTCATCGCACACTCCCACACTCCCACACCTCATCCCACACTCCCACACCTCATCACCAACTCCCCACACACCCTCATCCCACACTCCCCACACAACCTCGCCCCACACTCCCCACACCTCATCCCACACTCCACACACACCTCATCACACACTCCCACACACCTCGTCCCACACTCACACACTCCCACACACACCTCATCACACACTCCCACACACCTCATCACACACTCCCACACTCCCACACACCTCATCACACACTCCCACACTCCCACACATACCTCATCCCACACTCCCCACACATCATCACACACTCCACACTCCCACAACATACCTCATCACAGGCTGCACATCTCGGCTTCATAATCTCCGCGTGGTGACGACCACAGTATATCTTGTGCTCCTTTTCATCCCAGAAGTATATCAGCTGGGCCAGCAGCTCATTGCAGTCACTGCATGTGAAGCAGGCTGGATGCCAGCACATGCCCTTGGCTCGCTCTGCAAACACCGCCACATCTCCTGTCTTCATGGGAATCTTGCAAGAAACACACACCTGCACACGAAAGGGCAAAGCAGTGAGGCTCCGTGTGCGTGTGTGTGTGTGTGTGTGTGTGGTGTGTGTGTGGTGTGTGTGTGGTGTGTGTGTGTGTGGTGTGTGTGTGGTGTGTGTGTGGTGTGTGTGTGTGTGGTGTGTGTGTGTGGTGTGTGTGTGTGGTGTGTGTGTGGTGTGTGTGTGGTGTGTGTGTGTGGTGTGTGTGTGTGGTGTGTGTGTGGTGTGTGTGGTGTGTGTGTGTGTGGGTGGTGTGTGTGGTGTGTGTGTGTGTGGTGTGTGTGTGCGTGTGTGGTGTGTGTGTGGTGTGTGTGTTGTATGTGTGTGTATGTGTGTGTGTTTTGTGAACATTGTCATGGCAACGTACCCACTGGGTGCTCAGGTTGGACCCCTCCCTCAACTTCACCTCACCACGCCCAGCCACCTTCTCCCTGCGTATCTTGTGGAAGATCTCCATCTGCTTGCAGTCTTCAGGTGACAAGTCCTCCTCATTGCAGTAAGTGATGGCTATGTCATGGGCAGGTAGCTGTCGAATGAGCTGCTTGTGATGGTACCTCTCTCCAGCTGTCCCCTTCATGGGCCTCTTTGTCTCCGGGAGGGACTCCACAAACTTCTCCATCTGTGTGCGAGAGAGAGAGAGAGCAAGGGTTAATGTTGGCAGCGTATACACAGTAGCCATGGTAACTAACAGCTTCCGGCGTGGCACCTTTGACGACCCAGCTGTACAAGTTCATCTTCTTAACGGACGCTGGACTGTCTTGTGATGGCTCCTTTGTAAGAGGACGTCGAAGCCTGTAGCAATAAAGACACACACCCAGTAACCCTGTATGTAGCAATACATCCTTTAACCCTGTATGTAGCAATACATCCTTTAACCCTGTATGCAGCAATACATCCTTTAACCCTGTATGTAGCAATACATCCTTTAACCCTGTATGTAGCAATACATCCTTTAATCCTGTATGCAGCAATACACTCTTTAACCCTGTATGTAGCAATAAGGGCGTAGTATGGACACTGATGTCACAGCTATCCAATATAAGCATTATAAGAATGTGGTAAGATAAGGTTTTTTTGGTTTTGTTTTTTTTAAAGAAAAGCTACAATAACGGAACCAAGGATTAAATATTATCAATACAACCATCCAACCTACTAAACTCACTTGGGTGAAGGAGATATATCGATACTGCTGCCTTTAGCTAGTTCAGCAGTTGGTGCAAACAGAAGCTTCCCCACTGACATCCCTTCCTTGTTGTCTTCCTTCACATCATGCTCCTCGCGAGGACATAAACAGTTCTTGCACACCTTCCTGTCAAATGGGAGGGGGGAGGGGGGAGGGGGAGGGGGGAGAGTTGATATTCGTTTGTTTTTTATTCACAAGGGAAAGTGCATTTACGTACTCATAAATACTAGACAAGAGGGGGCGTTGCTAGGGGGAGGAGCTCACCTCCAGAAATGCAGCGAAAAGCCGGGACATTTGTCGCCACACACCAGACACGGTGTTCCTTCATCCACTTCGTGTGCCAGCAAACCCTGCAGAAAGGAGAGAGCGGTGCGTTCGCAAGGAATGATTCGAAGGAAGCACGCCGTAGATTAGCGCACGACCAACAGAGTAAGTAGATGATGGTGCGACGAAGAAAAGGAATGTATTGTATAATTTGTTGTGACCTCGGCGTGTTGACGCGAATTGCACCTGGCGCATTGGTGAAGTGTTTACACTTTGAGGACAAGCCATGTTAAACATAGACCTTAGGGACTGTGAATATAGGCCCGTTATGCTAAGGTTGTCGCCCGCCCCACCCATGGTCGCTTGACTACGATACCGTTGGCAGTATACACGCAGCTAGGCCTTTCAGCCTATGCTATCCATTGCGCACCCTCCTTCCAGCCCAACGCAAAGCGCTAAACATTATTATGTTTCGAAAGCCTGCCCCCCCACTTAACGTGTTGTGCATGAAGCATGAATGGGGTAAAGACATTCTGTTCACCAACTATTTTTGAAACAACCGAAACACTGCTCTTTACACACCCAACAAGTCTTCCACATCCATCTTCATCATCTACTTAACTTGCAAATTAATCACGTAGGGTGGGAAAGAGGGGTGGGGCACGCAGCTGCAAATACTCACAGTACCTTTTTAATAGCCACATCGCGAACCGATGCGTATACTTTGGTTGGTTTTCTAGTAGGCTTGAGCAAACCCTTGTCGTTTGAGTCAGACATTACTAGTATCTTCCCTATTGTTTAACGCATGCGCAGGAGCGTTATTTAAACTGCTCCGGGAGGCAGTTCTATGAATTAGTTTACACTACATATGTTCTCGCTCTTTCCGCATGCAGCTGGTACGATTTTTGAGCGAGACCATCGAGAGCCCACAATACATAGAAAGCTGTGCTAAAGTACGTAATAATTTAAAAGTTCCACCTTTACTTCTTTAATTCAGCCACGATATGAGGACACGCCACATACTGTCACATACTGTAGGGCGTAGAGTTACACGTTCGTTGGTGGCTTTCAGGTATCTGAGTGATCAACGTGCAGTGTTAGACAATGCGTCAATATGTATCTTATGTATCTGGGCAAACAAACACGCTGTCAAATGCTAGCTACTTAATGGTCCATACACAATGGATTGTTGCAGCTTCACATCACTAATTCAGTGACCAATTAGGACGATATTTCAAGTTTTTGCAAGTACACAGGCTTTGTCGCTTCCAAAACCACATCTTTGTGACGGACCCGTTCAATCAGAAGCCAAGTCAATGCTGCAATTCAGAGCTTTGCTGTGTTGACACCATCCGTACACAGAAGCGAGGCGCACGTGCACTAATTAAAGATGAAATGAAAAATTTCTTTCCAAATGTACAGTGTGCGAATGCAACCATCACAAGGTGCGGCGAGTTTAACGCCAAACAGCAGATAGCCACATTCCACGAAATATCCTAAAGAAGACATCGCAGGAAATAGGGAAACAACAACCAAAAAAAAAAAAAAACTTGAGCTTTGTGGAACAACAAACAAAAAATGTCGTCATAGCCACACAGCTCAGTCCATTTGACTGTAGTCTATCAGACAGTCCCTTTCACCAGCAAAACAACAATGTGGTCCTCCTTAGATGGTTCGCTCCCCAAATTCGGCGCTATCTTCAGCAGCTGTTGCTGTGAGAACAGGCAGGGAGGGAAAGCGTGCAACACACCAATCACGTCCTTCGAGAGATCCTTTTCCGCCATCAAGTCAGCACCCGCCTCATTGGGACTCAGCGCCACTATCCCCGCGGCCTCCTTCTGCTTCAGGTAGCTCACCAAACTCCTCAGAGGCCTCAGTTGCATGTCCCCATTGTGCTCCGGAGGGGACGCTTGGTTGGTGGGGGTGGGGCCGGGGAGGGCCAGCATGATGCAATGGCCCCCCGGACCTGCTGTCAGCATCCTCTTATTGACCTCCTCCAGGCGGGGGGGCTCAAGACGCAGGCGCTGGGTAATGCGCAGCGTACAGCTGTCCTCCTTGCTCCCCCCGTCCTTCCCCCTGAGCAGAATCTCTGCGACGGCCGGGTCTCCGCCCACAAGGTGCATGCGCGTTGGGAACCCCGTGTTTTTGAGGACGAGGTTCCCCCTCCATGCCACGGGGGTACAGTTTGGCCAAATCGGACAGAGACTCAGGTGAACCTGAATCGGGTTTGACTGACTTCTCGCTGTCTGGAGAAATGGGCTCCGTGGTGTCGCTCAGCTTGAGCGCAGTGTCAGATGCTGCCATATCCGTCACGATGGGGAGGGCTTCGGACAGGGCGTGGCTACCTTTGGGCTTATCCACAGGCTTCCTGTTCTCGCCTGCCTCACTTGTGCGACGCTGGACCGGGGAGGAGGACTTGGGTTCGACAGAGCTACTTAGGCGAGGCTTGTCTGGGTTGACGTGATCGCCACGGCTACTTCTCTCCCTCTCCTCCCCAGAGCTGCCCTTTGGCCTTTTAGATCGGTAGGTGTGGTCTCCATTCTGAGAGTCGATGGAGGACAGGCGATGCTTGCGCACGCCTTCGTGATGATCTTCTGGAGGAGGTGGGAGAGTGGGGGGAGTACGAGGTCTCTTCCTGTGAATGGGACGTTCAAACTCTTCTCCTCTTCCCTGTACATCGTCACTACGATCCTCCTGCTTGTTGCTACGGTAATGAGACGACATTGGAGGGGGAGTCTGTTTGCCGTTGGTCTCGCCACGGAAACGAGCCTCTCGCTCTCTCAGTTTTTTCTTGTAAGACAAGTCATCGGACAAGGCAGGTCGCTTGTCGTGTGAGGACTGGGGACCCCTCTCCTGCCAGTCCATCACGACATCCGCATCATCAAAGTCAGATCTGACGTGGTTAAAACGAGACAGGTCGATTTTCAGCGGTAAGTTAGTGGTCTTGAAGCGATATCCAGTGAGTGAGTTCACAGCAGTCTGTGCAGCATCCAAACTATCGAAGTGCACAAAGGCGTGGTTATCCCCCTCGTTGTAATCCACACGACGAATTAATCCAAAGCGATCAAGCTCATGGCGTATTTCAGACATGTCAGCGTAAGAGGTCAAATTCCCTAACCATATTTTGGCAGTAGGACTGCCTTTTCCAAATCCAATCTTCAGCCTAAAGTTACCATACTGGCGACTGTGCATATCACTCTTGGCATTGATGGCATCATTTATAGTTACAAACTTAACAAAGGCGTAGGCCGTTGCCGTCGAGCGTTGCGTCTTGATATCGATGGCCTCAATGCGACCATAAGGTCCAAACAAGTCTCGCAACTCTTTCTCTGTGATATCAGCCTCCAAGTTCCCCACAAAGAGTGTTCTTGTGGCATTCGGTTCAACAATGGTGGACTTGGCTGGCTCTGGTAGACTGGGAATGGGGCTCTGCTGGTGTCTATGGTGGTGGGGCGCCCAGAAGTTGACGTCACGTGACTCGTGATCGCTAAAATCGTCGCCCCTTTTTCTACTGTGCGGGTCATGGTAAACGGGGCTTTCCTCACGTGACACGCTGCGCCGCTTGGGCGGTTCCGCGTTGAGCTCGGCGAATTTGGCCAACGTGGTCTTGGACCACTCGAGGTGGAGGGGCCTGCCGAAGAGCACGTGCTCCTGCATGTCGCGACGCGCACGCCTCGCACCGGCTTCCCGCGCGAAGTTGATGAAGCCGTGCCTGTCCTTCCCGAAACCAAGCACTTTCACGTTGATAAATCCAAACCTCTTGAAGTCCTTGAACAATGCCTCCTTCACCTCCATATCGGGTCTGTTGTAGTCCAAATTGGTCACACGGAGAGAGAATTCGAATTTCTCCGCGAATGGTCTGGAGTGTGCACCCGATGGGCCAGCTGGTTCTTTAGAGTAGTGTGGTCGATCCAGGGGTGGTTTCACCATGCGGTCGTCTGAAGATTTACCAGATGATCGTTCGTACTTATCATACGACAAAGAGTTGTCACGTATCTCACGTCTGCGAGTGTCAACCGGAGGGGGACTGGGAGTCCTGTGTCCTTTCCTTCTCACAATCCTGTTTGAGTTAAGGTCATTGTGGATGGTCCGTTCTGTTCTACGCTTCATTTCTCGACCTTTAATGGGCACATTGAAAGGCACACAAACACACACACTGGTGGAGGCAAAGAGATCCTACACGATGGAACGAGAGAAGCAACACAACAATCTCACCGTATTCAAAACAACTCCGAACTTTGCCACGAAGACACTGATACGATACAGCCAGCACAAATCCACAGGGCGAAGTGCTCCTTTCTGACTAGCAACAGCAAAGACAATGGCTCTATTTGAATCCTCTCTTCTCACAAATCTAGATTTCCCACAAAATGGCTGCCAAAGGTCTTCAAACAAATCACACGATGCGGTTATGAAAGATAAAGTAAGAAACAGCTCATCAGCTATCTTCCTCTTTTCCTCTATCTGCTTGGCTTTGCAAATACAACAACGCTCAGAACTTAAACGCTACAGAAACAACGGTGCACGAAGGGTGAGGCCCGGTTGGAGCTGTCACGACATCTGCTTTGCGCATGCGCTTGGTAATAAAACTTTTTACATTGGGCTAGATAATTTAAAAATTCGAAAACTTAGGCAAATTAACTTTAGCGGGATGATTTCACTAGTGCTGGTGTGTACCGACTCCCTCCTCAATCTTCACCGAATATGCTGGTGAGTCACACCGAATATGTTTTCGTTACTTACTTTTCATGTAAAACCTGCCAAAGATCCTAATTTACTTCCTCCCTCTCTCTTCTACGGAACATATATTATAGAGGGAATCGGAATATGCTAGAGCGTACAAGTCACCCGAACACCTATCCTCCCAGCAGGCGGCGGGCTTGAGGTCAGTAGACGTTGCTCCCACCGAAGAGCCATCTTTTCCTCACAAGAAGAAAACGCAAGATCACGCCAAAAGAGTCTCGTTTGGCAGCGGCGTCGTAGAAGAATGTACACCATTCGAGGTGAGATAGCGTAGTAACTTATGAACTATACATGTATTTTAACTCCAATCACACACCTCCAAGCCAACCTTTATAAAGTTTAGAAAGCCGCATTGACTTTGTAGGCAAGCATTGGTTTTTACGGAAATCGGAATATACAGTAGAGATGATGGGTTGTGGGCGGGCAAGAAGCCAGGTCTAATAATATGGTTATACTGCCACAGCAGGACGCGGCTCTAAGGTTTAGGGCTGGTGTGAAGAGGCCACCCATTCCACGAATGACCACAGAGTACCAGGCACACTTCACCTGGAAGCAGCCAACACCACCACCCACACCACCCTCACCATCACATAGAACAGAGCAAGAGCACAGCACTGATAGGAAGATGGAGGTGGGAGGAGGAGGTGGAGGAAGAGGAGGAAAGCATACCACAGAGGCAGCACCGATAGGTAGAGACTTGGTGTTGAGGACATGTGAGGATGTGGGAGGGGCCTGTGAGGACATGGGAGGGGCCTGTGAGGATGTGGGAGGGGCCTGTGTGGACATGGGAGGGGCCTGTGTGGATGTGGGAGGGGCCTGTGAGGATGGAAAAGAGGGAGGAGGGTCCGCCGTAGTATTTTAGTCAGCAATACCTTTTCAGATCATGAGCTGATTCAGTCATCCACGAGACATGACCGGAGTGAAGAGGACAGAGGGAAGGTGGGAGGGAGGCACTGGCAAGACCCGAGGGAGACAGAAGGTGTGGCGGCATCAGGAAGGCCAGTTCCCAGGCCCACATTATCTGCAAAGGAGAAGTGTTCATCAAAGAAGGGTTGCCATGGCAAGAGAAAGCGTGTTGTGCGGTCATCTCCCCTGACAACGGAGTATCGCTCTCAGTTTAAAGCACCCTCACAAGTGTCCAAGGAACACCCTGAAACCAGCACTGACTCGCACGGTAAACATTATCCCATTTCCTCTGCTCCCTTACTGCTATATCTTACACCTCCTCACCCCTGCTCCTCCACCACCTCACCCCTGCTCCTCCACCTCCTCACCCCTGCTCCTCGTATCATGTATTTTAATAATACTTAATAACAGCTGGTACAGTCCCACAGGGAAGACCTGATCCTAAAGCTTCAGTGGAACAGCTGGAGAGGGAGAGAGAGGAGGAGAGGGAGGAGGAGAGAGAGGCGAGGGAGAGGGATGAGAGAGATGAGGAGAGGGAGAAGACCTCTCCACAGAGAGACTCACTATGGTCTCCACAGAGAGGCTCACTTTGGTCTCCACAGAGAGGCACTGTGTGGTCGTCTGAGTACGACGCCAACTTTGTTGTACCAAGTACACTCACTTACCGTAAGGGAGCGTGGATAGGAGCACCTCATCCCGACCTGTACGCACCTGTAAGTGTGCTCCCCTCCCTTTAGGGAAGCATTTGTATGTATTCCCATGATGTGATACCTGACCTGGTGTGTTCAAGGTGTCATTATGAGGGGTATGTTTTCTTACGTGCAGTCGCCTCCAAGAGCGTCATCTGATGCCCGACATACAGGATCATGGTTTGATCAGGTACACCACACCTCCTACCCATTGGACACTACTTGGCTAGTATACTACATGTACACCTGCTAGTATACTATGTGTACATATGACCAGTATACTACATATGTACTACATGTACACCTGCTAGTGTACATGTTTTTATTCACACTAAATACACAGAGCGGTACATGCAAACACTGCCACACCCACTCCCCCATGTAAACACTGCCCCACCCACTCTCCATGTAAACACTGCCCCACCCACTCCATGTAAACACTGCCCCACCCACTCTCCATGTAAACACTGCCACACCCACTCCCCCATGTAAACACTGCCACACCCACTCTCCATGTAAACACTGCCCCACCCACTCTCCATGTAAACACTGCCCCACCCACTCTCCATGTAAACACTGCCCCACCCACACCCACCTTAACCTGATTGGTCCTCTCCTCTCCGCAGGTTGTTGAGTTACGTCAGGAAGCTGAAGCCTACAAGACGCGACAGCTGTCAGATCATATGCACCAATCAGTGGAGGAGTGCGGTAGCCAAGGTGACGCTGCCAGTGACTCCACCTGCTCCTCTTGTTCCTCTGCATCTGGTGGGGACTCTGATGTGCGTCCATCCAAGACGTCCAATCGGATCGCTACACATGGGCAGGAGGAGGTGTGTGTGGAGGATATTGAGGAGGGAGGGGAGGAGGAAGTAAGAGGGAGGTCGGGGG
Source organism: Ephydatia muelleri (assembly GCA_013339895.1). Lineage (NCBI taxonomy): Eukaryota > Metazoa > Porifera > Demospongiae > Spongillida > Spongillidae > Ephydatia > Ephydatia muelleri. The sequence goes on from JABACO010000014.1 coordinate 200,515, forward strand.
AGGAGGAGAGGGAGGATGGAACAATACATGGGTCACATCCCAAAAGGCGTGGTCAAAAGAAAACCTTCCTTTCTGGAGAAACAGCACAAAAGTCGCACGCCTATGATCTACGAGTGCCCAGGCCTCCACGCAGGAACCTAAATGCCCAGCTGGGGTGTGATGGCAGAGATGGTTGGACACCCACTCCAGAGGTGCAGGCCAACAGGAGAATGAATCGTCACGGTGACGCCATTGTCACTTCAGACGGTCCCTCCCATCCTCTCCTCTCTCCTCCACCCTCTCCTCCACCCTCTCCCTTCCATCCTCCCCACTCTCCCCCAACCTCCCCTCCTCCTCTCTCTCCCCCACCCTCCCCATCCCAACCAACATCTGTCACCAGGGACGAAGGCTCCAATAGCATTCCCAATCGGACCACACTCACAGAACCACGTTCCCAAGCAACCCAGCCTCCCCCTGTCCCAGGCACCTCCCCCCCCAGACCACCTCATCTTCGGAGTGAAACAAGGCATCAGCTTCCTGAACCCTCGTCCATGGCGTTCTCAGTTCCCCTCTCCCCAGAGCGATCCCAGACAGATGGAGCCCAATGGCGGGCGTTTGTGAGGAAGCGGAACAAAGAGCAGCTGGAAAGTCATGCCCCTTCATCTGGAAAACCTAGGAGGGTGGCCCCGCCTTCTGGAAAAGCGGCCCCGCCTTCTGGAAAAGTGGCCCCGCCTTCTGGAAAAGTGGCCCCGCCTTCTGGAAGAGTGGCCCCGCCTTCTGGAAAAGTGGCCCCACCTTCTGGAAAAGTGGCCCCGCCTGATAGTGAGATGGTCCCGCCCACCAGGAAGGTGAGCACATTTCCACCAGCCTCACATAAGAACACTGAAGGTACTACTGGACACAGCCGTCGCTTGGTTAGCACTGATGTCAGGGACACACGTTCGACCATTGGCAAGGAGAATCCACACCACAAAGGAGCGTCTGGTGGCCTGGGCACTTGTAGCACCTGTGGAGCATACCTGTTTCCGAGCAGACTGGGTAGGGATGAGGAGGCACCTCCCCCAGGCAAACATCACTCTGCTGGTTCAAGCTGTCGGCTATGTTCAAAGGTGCAGAGCCAGGTAACAGGCCATTTGGGTTCCATTCCCAGTCATACGGACAAACCTCTCACAATACATGGACTACATCAGACTGAGGCTCGACGTTACTCCGTCCCAGTCCCTGAGTCTGGGGCTCACGAGGCTTCACCAGCTAAACATACCCGTGGCTTAGAACGGCACTCAAGTGAGCTGTCCTTGTCCTCACTTTCCAGCTGCTCTGTTGCATCAGACGTTTTGGCTCGCGCTCGAGAAAGAAAAGATTTCTGGAGTTCGGCAGCACCACCTGCAACTGAATGAACTCTGTAACAGCTACTAGATGTAGTGTGTGTGTGTGTGTGTGTGTGTGTGTGTGTGTGTGTGTGTGTGTGTGTGTGTGTGTGTGTGTGTGTGTGTGTGTGTGTGTGTGTGTGTGTGTGTGTGTTGTGCTGTATATATGTGACTGTGAATGTACATGTGTGTATGATGTATGTAGTATGTAAGCACGTGTTAATGGTTTCCTCTCTGCTTATGCTGCGCTGTTTATTAATAAACATATTTACTGTGTAATTTGTATCACCTCTGCGGCGTTGCACGTGGGTTGATATCCCTTTAATACGAGTAGTACGCTTACCTCAGTTTTGTTGACTATTGCATCGGCCAAACCATGGCTGAATATCTGATCTCTGGCGAGACCATGTACATACCGGACGATGGGATGACGGCTTCTGCCCTCTTCAATGCTCACGAGGGACTCACTTACAAGTAAGGGAAGCACGTGTGTGCGTGGCAACGGCTTTGCCAACACGCGGCGAATGGGCTACGCTCATTGAAGTAGAACGACCCGTTGGAGATTGGATTGTGCACACGGTTGGCCACTGTTGTCGCATTCTACCTGAATTACAACTCCTCTCGTTTGTTCCCTCTCTCTCCCAACACTTTTCCTCGTACGGTCGTCATATCCCTCTTACTCGATTCAGTGATTTTCTATTGCTACCCGGCTACATAAGTTTCACGGCAGCAGAAGTGGTACGTTTGAGGTTTTGTATTCTTTAGTTGCGGAAACGTATCTACTGTGATACCATGTACTCAGTACTACATGCGTTTCATCCTCAAAGCAGTCATTTTGCAATCGTTATGTCGCGCGCCTCATTTTCGGCAGATGTGTGTGTGTGTGTGTGTGTTGTGGTGTGTGTGTGTTGTGTGTGTGTTGTGTGGTGTGTTGTGTGGTGTGTGTGTGTGCGTGTGTTGTGGTGTGTGTGTGTGTGTGTGTGTGTGTGTGTGTGTGTGTGTGTGTGTGTGTGTAGGTCAATGAATCATTCTTAAAGTACTACTGCTCCATACGAGATGTGAGTGTTGGTTTGGGTTTAAATGATCTTTCAGCAGTCCCTACTAAAGCCCACCATATATAAGTCATTTGCGGTCTGGGTTATAGAACATGACACACGACACACAACTAAAATAAGTTGTGTGTGCCTGTACAACTCAAGTTGCACTATAATAGAGCCACTCAAACAAAAGTGTTCAGTGCAGGTGCTAGTCCTTTATCTCAAAGCAGCCATGATCACACCGCGAAACCAGCAATGGCTGATGCAGCTGCTGTTTACAAATTAATAGTTCTAATTTAAAACCAATATTGCCATGGTGTATGTTGCCATGGTGTATGTTGCCTGGTGTATGTTGCCGTGGTGTATGTTGCCTGGTATATGTTGCCATGGTGTATGGCACCTTTTAGAGTGCCAAGCGTGAGCTGGGCGTGCTTCCAGCTTCTGCCAAAAGTGCATGTCGCCCAAAACATAACCTGTTGACCACACCTAGTAGGTGTGGCCTTTCATAGGGGGTTATGATCATGAGGAGGGAGGTGTGTGAGAAGTGAGGGTGAAGGGATGAGAGGGAACATGGGAGGTAAGAATGCTCTCTTTCCTCTCTAGGACCTTACATCAGCTCTTACCCGTCGCATCACACTGAAGGCTCCCTTTGTCAGCAGCCCCATGGATACCATCACAGAGTCCAACATGGCCACCGCAATGGCAGTAAGTTTCCATGGAGATGATGTTGTCGTGTGTACATTTATCTTTGGGGGGGTCGAAGCATGGTCCAGGCTGAACTTTGCATGATTTGAGGTAACAAGGTGTGATCTAATGGAAACTAACATGACCAGAAATGAACCCTAAACACTGAGGCCACAGTGCCCAATTCCAGCATGATGAGATAACATACATGGTGACACTTTACACCTCAACATACCTTCAGGGCTGTTGGTTTGATGGGCATTAATCAAAACCTCCTATTTGGGATGTGAAGTAGTTCCTCCTCCACTCACCTCTCCCTCCCTCCCATCCTCACAGCTCACAGGGGGCATAGGGATCATCCACCATAACTGTTCCATTGATGTTCAAACGGAGGAGGTTCGCAAGGTCAAGGTATAGCCATCACAACACTGCACTGCTCTGTGCCCCACCCACTTCCTGCTTCCATCCCATCACTTCCTGCTACTGTCCCATCCTTCCATCCCATCACTTCCTGTCTTGCCCATCACTTCCTGCTTCCATCCCATCACTTCCTGTCTTGTCCCATCAGAAATACAAGCAAGGGTTCATCATCGATCCTGTCTGCATGAAACCTGAGAACACTCTGTATGACCTGAGGGTGATGAAGAAGACACATGGATTCTCAGGGATACCCATCACTGGTGAGTGGGCCTGAGGTGTGTGTGTGTGTGTGTGTGTGTGTGTGTGTGTGTGCGTGTGCGTGTGTGTGTGCGTGTGTGCGTGTGCGTGCGTGTGTGTGTGTGTGTGTGTGTGCGTGCGTGCGTGCGTGCGTGTGTGTGCGTGCGTGTGTGTTGTGTGTGTTGTGTGTGTGTGTGTGCGTGTGTGCGTGCGTGCGTGTGTGTGTGTGTGTGTAGGTATGTGTGTGTGGGTGTGTAGGTGTGTGTGTGTAGGTATGTGTGTGTGGGTGTGTGTGTTATGTATGTGTATGTGTGTGTTGTGTGTTCCAAATGTATGTACTTGTACTCACGTGTGTGTTAATGTTACACAGATTTTGTGTGTGTGCTTGAGCACATTGTTGTCAAATGGTAGTTTTGGCTACATAAAGGAGTGGCATGTGGGTGTGGCTACAGAAAGGAGTGGCATGTGGGTGTGGCTATAAAACACATATGAGCAGGACAAGAGAGAGAGAGAGAGAGTAGAGAGAGGGGGAGAGGGAGGGAGGGAGACAGAGAGACAGTGGTATTTAGAACAACAATTCTCTGAGGTGTATTTATCTTCTACTCAAATTACCGTGACCAAGATGCCCAGATGTGAACAGGAAGCATGCATGATGTACTCCCTGTGGTTGTACTGGACTTTGCCTTATACTATGTATTTCCTGCCAGATACCGGGAAACTTGGAGGCATCCTGCAAGGGATTGTAACATCCAGAGACGTGGACTTCCTTGGAGATGAGGCTCTGAGCAGACCATTGAGCGAGGTAAGGGGAGGGGAGGAGGTTGGGGAGGGATGAGTTGGGGTGAGGAAGACCGTTGAGTGATGTAAGAGAGGGGAGGAGGTTGGGAAGGGGAAGAGTCGTGGAGATGGGGTCCTTGAGCAGAGGTCAGGTGAGGGGGGAAGTGAAGATGGGAGGGGGGAAGTGAAGATGGGAGGGGGGAAGTGAAGATGGAGGGGGAGGAGTGGAGGGGGAAGTGAAGATGGGAGGGGGAGTTTTTGAGCAGACAATTAAGTGAGATAGGAAGAAAGGGAGGGGTTAGTAGGAAGGGCTTGTGACCAAAGGACACGGGGTGGGGTGGAGGAAATGATGTGAGGTGTTAGTGTGTGTGTGTGTGTGTGTGTGTGTGTGTGTGTGTGTGTGTGTGTGTGTGTGTGTGTGTGTGTGTGTGTGTGTGTGTGTGTGTGTGTCTAGTTAATGACTCCACGCAAGGATCTTGTGGTAGCTAAGCATGGATGTACCTTGGAAGAGGCAAACACCATTCTTCAGTCAAGCAAGAAAGGTGTGTTTTGTGTCTGTCATCTTGTCACATTGCTGTCATGTGATGCACACCGTGAATTGTCATGCTGTGTTCTCATCATGTGACATCATGTGATGCCATGTTCCCATCATGTGACATCATGTGATGCCGTGTTCTCATCATGTGACATCATGTGATGCTGTGTTCTCATCAGTGACATCATGTGATGCTGTGTTCTCATCATATGACATCATGTGATGCTGTGTTCTTATCATGCAACTTCCATCCTCCTCCTCCTTCCATCCTCCTCAATCCTCTCCCCTTCTCCTTCCATCATCCCTCCCCTCCTCTCCTTTATTTTCCTCCTCCCCTCCCCTCCTCTCCTTTATTTTCCTCCTCCCCCTCCCCTCCTCTCCTTTATTTTCCTCCTCCCCCCTCTCTTCTCAAGCAGGCAAGCTTCCCATCGTCAATGACAACGATGAGCTCACAGCTCTCATGGCTCGCACTGACCTAAAGAAGAACAGAACGTTCCCCTGGGCCTCCAAAGATGAGAAGAACCAGCTGCTTGTAGGGGCCAGTGTGGGCACCCATGACGAAGACAAGGGAAGGCTAGATGCTCTGGTGGCTGCAGGAGCAGATGTCATTGTGCTGGTGAGTGTGTGTGTGAGTGTGTGTGTGTGTGTGTGTGTGTCAGTGTGTATGTGTGTGTGTCAGTGTGTATGTTTATATGTGTGTGCACGTGAGTGTATGTGTGTGTTTAGGGTATTTATATGTGCTGTGATTGTGTGGTGTTTTGGGTGTGTGTGTTTGTCGTTGTGTGTCTGTTTTGTCACAGCTTGTCAACAACACAACTGCAGTACCAGATCACACACGGCTGCCCTTCCCCCTCCTCCTCCCCAGGACTCCTCTCAGGGGAACTCTGTGTACCAGCTAAACATGGTGAAGTACGCTAAACAGAAACACGGCCATGACATCCAGATCATTGGGGGGAACGTGGTGACCTCACAGCAGGCCAAGACCCTCATTGATGCAGGTGTGGACGCCCTCAGGGTGGGGATGGGGTGTGGCTCCATCTGCATCACCCAGGTGAGCCGACTATGCATGTGTCCATAGCCACACCCCCATTGTGTCCATAGCCACACCCCCATTGTGTCCATAGCCACACCCATTGGGTGTGTATTGATCTGTACAACATACATCACACACCTCAAACACATGCACATACATACATACATACGTACATACATATGTACATATGTACATACATACATACGTACATACATACATACATACATACATACATACATACATACATACATGCATACATACATACATACATACATACACACACTCACACACACACGCACTCGCAAACACACACACACATACACACATATATACACACACACATACACACATATATACACATACACACACACACACACACACACACACACACACACACACACACACACACACACACACACAAGGAGGTCTTGGCAGTCGGTAGACCGCAGGCTACAGCTATATACAAGGTGGCAGAGTATGCTAGAAGGTTTGGTGTCCCGGTGATAGCTGATGGAGGAATACAAGCTGTAGGGCACATCACCAAGGCACTGGCCTTGGGAGCTTCAACTGTGATGATGGGATCCCTTCTGGCTGGCTCCAGTGAAGCTCCTGGCGAGTACTTCTTCCAAGATGGAATCAGGCTAAAGAAATATAGAGGTGTGTGTGTGTGTGTGTGTGTGTGTGTGTGTGTGTGTGTGTGTGTGTGTGTGTGTGTGTGTGTGTGTGTGTGTGTGTGTGTGTGTGTGTGTGTGTGTGTGATGTGTGTGGTGTGTGCATGTGCGTGAGTGTGCTTGTATGCATGTGTGATGTGTGTGGTGTGTGCATGTGCGTGAGTGTGCTTGTATGCATGTGTGATGTGTGTGTGGTGTGTGTGTTTGTGTGTGTGTGTGCATGTGCATGAGCGTGCTTGTACGCATGTGTATGTGTGTGTGTGTGTTGGTGGACGATGCATTGTGACCAGTATGTTTGCAGTGCACATGTTATATATATATGAGCTGTATGTGTTGTGGTTCTGCGGGGTACCAAGCTTCCAATTAGTGCCCATCATGCCATATGTGCAGGGATGGGATCGCTGTCAGCCATGGAGAACAAGGGGAGCCAGATGCGATACTTCAACACCACTGGTGACCTGAAGATAGCACAGGGAGTGTCCGGCTCTGTTGTTGATAAGGGTTCCATACTCCAGTTCATCCCATATCTTGTTACTGGTGAGAGATGGAGAAGCTAGCATGGTTGAATGAGATCCTTTAAGTGAATCACAGTTCACTTTACCCTCCCTTCCTCTCTTCTTATCCCATCGCCCCATCCCTCTCCATTTCTCCCTCACTTCCACATTCCTCCCTTCCCCTCTCCACCCTCTCCTTGATTCACCCTCCCTCCACACCCGTTCCTCCCTCTCCTCTCTCTGTCCCCCTTTCATCCCTCCTACCCATCCTTTCCTTCCCTCCCTACCCTTCCTCCCTCCTTCCCCCTTCCCTCCCTCCATCACCCTCCTCCCCTCCCTCCCCCATCACCCTCCTCCCCTCCCTTTCCCTCCCCAGGTGTCCAACACAGTTGTCAGGATGTAGGGGCCAGGAGCCTCACTGCCCTTCGTTCCATGATGTACAGTGGAGAACTGAAGTTTGAAAAGAGGACAAATGCAGCTATCCAAGAGGGTGGAGTACACTCCCTTCATTCGTGAGTGGAGGTAGTGGGTAAGGGGAGGAGGGTGGGGGGAGGAGGGTGGGGGGAGGAGGGGGGGAGGGGAGGGAACCATTCAAGAAGTGGCGGAGTCACTCCTTTTGTGAGTGTGGGGGAAGGGGAGGAGGGAGAGGCTTAAGAGGGGCCAGGGTGTGTGTGAGTATGCATGACGTGGCTTGCCAATGGTGCAGTGTTCTGTGTATGGAGTGGCAGCACCATTTCAATCATCCTCCCGAAACCACTAATCCCTTTCCTCTTCATATGGTCAAATTGCTGCCAGGGCAATATGTGCGAGTGCCAATATTTACCATGGTGACATTCTCTCGGTTTTAATGGTTGTTGCAATAATTGCTTCACCTTTTTATGGTCTCCATGACAACTGCCCTACTGTAAAGGCCAGCTAGGTGGTACGATCACCAAGGAGACTGGTGTGGGAGGAGTCAGCCTTAAATTACCTTCGAATGACTTCCTGTTCTGCTGGTTGTGCATTGCATCTGACCTTTTTACCTCAACCCACAGGTGACTCTTGTTTAGGTAGTTTGTATAGGTGGCATTCAGGTGGGGTTGTGGTGGTTTATGGGGTGGTTAGTGGTTGAAGTGTTTGGCCAGTTTAGTTGTTGGGCATTAGTGCAAAAGAATGAACTCTACTTTTTGAAACTATCTTACTTTCTATCCCTTGCAGCTATGAGAAGCGTCTCTTTTGACTCCGGACTTGTGATTATATATTCATTTGTGTTTGCAGTTTCAAATCAAGAAATTTTATGGCT
>JABACO010000014.1:210030-240739 GCA_013339895.1 Ephydatia muelleri
CGTTGGCCAAATTCGCCGAGCTCAACGCGGAACCGCCCAAGCGGCGCAGCGTGTCACGTGAGGAAAGCCCCGTTTACCATGACCCGCACAGTAGAAAAAGGGGCGACGATTTTAGCGATCACGAGTCACGTGACGTCAACTTCTGGGCGCCCCACCACCATAGACACCAGCAGAGCCCCATTCCCAGTCTACCAGAGCCAGCCAAGTCCACCATTGTTGAACCGAATGCCACAAGAACACTCTTTGTGGGGAACTTGGAGGCTGATATCACAGAGAAAGAGTTGCGAGACTTGTTTGGACCTTATGGTCGCATTGAGGCCATCGATATCAAGACGCAACGCTCGACGGCAACGGCCTACGCCTTTGTTAAGTTTGTAACTATAAATGATGCCATCAATGCCAAGAGTGATATGCACAGTCGCCAGTATGGTAACTTTAGGCTGAAGATTGGATTTGGAAAAGGCAGTCCTACTGCCAAAATATGGTTAGGGAATTTGACCTCTTACGCTGACATGTCTGAAATACGCCATGAGCTTGATCGCTTTGGATTAATCGTCGTGTGGATTACAACGAGGGGGATAACCACGCCTTTGTGCACTTCGATAGTTTGGATGCTGCACAGACTGCTGTGAACTCACTCACTGGATATCGCTTCAAGACCACTAACTTACCGCTGAAAATCGACCTGTCTCGTTTTAACCACGTCAGATCTGACTTTGATGATGCGGATGTCGTGATGGACTGGCAGGAGAGGGGTCCCCAGTCCTCACACGACAAGCGACCTGCCTTGTCCGATGACTTGTCTTACAAGAAAAAACTGAGAGAGCGAGAGGCTCGTTTCCGTGGCGAGACCAACGGCAAACAGACTCCCCCTCCAATGTCGTCTCATTACCGTAGCAACAAGCAGGAGGATCGTAGTGACGATGTACAGGGAAGAGGAGAAGAGTTTGAACGTCCCATTCACAGGAAGAGACCTCGTACTCCCCCCACTCTCCCACCTCCTCCAGAAGATCATCACGAAGGCGTGCGCAAGCATCGCCTGTCCTCCATCGACTCTCAGAATGGAGACCACACCTACCGATCTAAAAGGCCAAAGGGCAGCTCTGGGGAGGAGAGGGAGAGAAGTAGCCGTGGCGATCACGTCAACCCAGACAAGCCTCGCCTAAGTAGCTCTGTCGAACCCAAGTCCTCCTCCCCGGTCCAGCGTCGCACAAGTGAGGCAGGCGAGAACAGGAAGCCTGTGGATAAGCCCAAAGGTAGCCACGCCCCTGTCCGAAGCCCTCCCCATCGTGACGGATATGGCAGCATCTGACACTGCGCTCAAGCTGAGCGACACCACGGAGCCCATTTCTCCAGACAGCGAGAAGTCAGTCAAACCCGATTCAGGTTCACCTGAGTCTCTGTCCGATTTGGCCAAACTGTACCCCGTGGCATGGAGGGGGAACCTCGTCCTCAAAAACACGGGGTTCCCAACGCGCATGCACCTTGTGGGCGGAGACCCGGCCGTCGCAGAGATTCTGCTCAGGGGGAAGGACGGGGGGAGCAAGGAGGACAGCTGTACGCTGCGCATTACCCAGCGCCTGCGTCTTGAGCCCCCCCCGCCTGGAGGAGGTCAATAAGAGGATGCTGACAGCAGGTCCGGGGGGCCATTGCATCATGCTGGCCCTCCCCGGCCCCACCCCCACCAACCAAGCGTCCCCTCCGGAGCACAATGGGGACATGCAACTGAGGCCTCTGAGGAGTTTGGTGAGCTACCTGAAGCAGAAGGAGGCCGCGGGGATAGTGGCGCTGAGTCCCAATGAGGCGGGTGCTGACTTGATGGCGGAAAAGGATCTCTCGAAGGACGTGATTGGTGTGTTGCACGCTTTCCCTCCCTGCCTGTTCTCACAGCAACAGCTGCTGAAGATAGCGCCGAATTTGGGGAGCGAACCATCTAAGGAGGACCACATTGTTGTTTTGCTGGTGAAAGGGACTGTCTGATAGACTACAGTCAAATGGACTGAGCTGTGTGGCTATGACGACATTTTTTGTTTGTTGTTCCACAAAGCTCAAGTTTTTTTTTTTTTTTTGGTTGTTGTTTCCCTATTTCCTGCGATGTCTTCTTTAGGATATTTCGTGGAATGTGGCTATCTGCTGTTTGGCGTTAAACTCGCCGCACCTTGTGATGGTTGCATTCGCACACTGTACATTTGGAAAGAAATTTTTCATTTCATCTTTAATTAGTGCACGTGCGCCTCGCTTCTGTGTACGGATGGTGTCAACACAGCAAAGCTCTGAATTGCAGCATTGACTTGGCTTCTGATTGAACGGGTCCGTCACAAAGATGTGGTTTTGGAAGCGACAAAGCCTGTGTACTTGCAAAAACTTGAAATATCGTCCTAATTGGTCACTGAATTAGTGATGTGAAGCTGCAACAATCCATTGTGTATGGACCATTAAGTAGCTAGCATTTGACAGCGTGTTTGTTTGCCCAGATACATAAGATACATATTGACGCATTGTCTAACACTGCACGTTGATCACTCAGATACCTGAAAGCCACCAACGAACGTGTAACTCTACGCCCTACAGTATGTGACAGTATGTGGCGTGTCCTCATATCGTGGCTGAATTAAAGAAGTAAAGGTGGAACTTTTAAATTATTACGTACTTTAGCACAGCTTTCTATGTATTGTGGGCTCTCGATGGTCTCGCTCAAAAATCGTACCAGCTGCATGCGGAAAGAGCGAGAACATATGTAGTGTAAACTAATTCATAGAACTGCCTCCCGGAGCAGTTTAAATAACGCTCCTGCGCATGCGTTAAACAATAGGGAAGATACTAGTAATGTCTGACTCAAACGACAAGGGTTTGCTCAAGCCTACTAGAAAACCAACCAAAGTATACGCATCGGTTCGCGATGTGGCTATTAAAAAGGTACTGTGAGTATTTGCAGCTGCGTGCCCCACCCCTCTTTCCCACCCTACGTGATTAATTTGCAAGTTAAGTAGATGATGAAGATGGATGTGGAAGACTTGTTGGGTGTGTAAAGAGCAGTGTTTCGGTTGTTTCAAAAATAGTTGGTGAACAGAATGTCTTTACCCCATTCATGCTTCATGCACAACACGTTAAGTGGGGGGGCAGGCTTTCGAAACATAATAATGTTTAGCGCTTTGCGTTGGGCTGGAAGGAGGGTGCGCAATGGATAGCATAGGCTGAAAGGCCTAGCTGCGTGTATACTGCCAACGGTATCGTAGTCAAGCGACCATGGGTGGGGCGGGCGACAACCTTAGCATAACGGGCCTATATTCACAGTCCCTAAGGTCTATGTTTAACATGGCTTGTCCTCAAAGTGTAAACACTTCACCAATGCGCCAGGTGCAATTCGCGTCAACACGCCGAGGTCACAACAAATTATACAATACATTCCTTTTCTTCGTCGCACCATCATCTACTTACTCTGTTGGTCGTGCGCTAATCTACGGCGTGCTTCCTTCGAATCATTCCTTGCGAACGCACCGCTCTCTCCTTTCTGCAGGGTTTGCTGGCACACGAAGTGGATGAAGGAACACCGTGTCTGGTGTGTGGCGACAAATGTCCCGGCTTTTCGCTGCATTTCTGGAGGTGAGCTCCTCCCCCTAGCAACGCCCCCTCTTGTCTAGTATTTATGAGTACGTAAATGCACTTTCCCTTGTGAATAAAAAACAAACGAATATCAACTCTCCCCCCTCCCCCTCCCCCCCTCCCCCCTCCCATTTGACAGGAAGGTGTGCAAGAACTGTTTATGTCCTCGCGAGGAGCATGATGTGAAGGAAGACAACAAGGAAGGGATGTCAGTGGGGAAGCTTCTGTTTGCACCAACTGCTGAACTAGCTAAAGGCAGCAGTATCGATATATCTCCTTCACCCAAGTGAGTTTAGTAGGTTGGATGGTTGTATTGATAATATTTAATCCTTGGTTCCGTTATTGTAGCTTTTCTTTAAAAAAAAACAAAACCAAAAAAACCTTATCTTACCACATTCTTATAATGCTTATATTGGATAGCTGTGACATCAGTGTCCATACTACGCCCTTATTGCTACATACAGGGTTAAAGAGTGTATTGCTGCATACAGGATTAAAGGATGTATTGCTACATACAGGGTTAAAGGATGTATTGCTACATACAGGGTTAAAGGATGTATTGCTGCATACAGGGTTAAAGGATGTATTGCTACATACAGGGTTAAAGGATGTATTGCTACATACAGGGTTACTGGGTGTGTGTCTTTATTGCTACAGGCTTCGACGTCCTCTTACAAAGGAGCCATCACAAGACAGTCCAGCGTCCGTTAAGAAGATGAACTTGTACAGCTGGGTCGTCAAAGGTGCCACGCCGGAAGCTGTTAGTTACCATGGCTACTGTGTATACGCTGCCAACATTAACCCTTGCTCTCTCTCTCTCTCGCACACAGATGGAGAAGTTTGTGGAGTCCCTCCCGGAGACAAAGAGGCCCATGAAGGGGACAGCTGGAGAGAGGTACCATCACAAGCAGCTCATTCGACAGCTACCTGCCCATGACATAGCCATCACTTACTGCAATGAGGAGGACTTGTCACCTGAAGACTGCAAGCAGATGGAGATCTTCCACAAGATACGCAGGGAGAAGGTGGCTGGGCGTGGTGAGGTGAAGTTGAGGGAGGGGTCCAACCTGAGCACCCAGTGGGTACGTTGCCATGACAATGTTCACAAAACACACACACATACACACACATACACACACACACCACACACACACCACACACGCACACACACACCACACACACACACACACCACACACACCACCCACACACACACACACCACACACACCACACACACACCACACACACACACCACACACACACACCACACACACACCACACACACACCACACACACACACCACACACACACACCACACACACACACACCACACACACACCACACACACACCACACACACACACACCACACACACACCACACACACACCACACACACACACACACACACACACGCACACGGAGCCTCACTGCTTTGCCCTTTCGTGTGCAGGTGTGTGTTTCTTGCAAGATTCCCATGAAGACAGGAGATGTGGCGGTGTTTGCAGAGCGAGCCAAGGGCATGTGCTGGCATCCAGCCTGCTTCACATGCAGTGACTGCAATGAGCTGCTGGCCCAGCTGATATACTTCTGGGATGAAAAGGAGCACAAGATATACTGTGGTCGTCACCACGCGGAGATTATGAAGCCGAGATGTGGCAGCCTGTGATGAGGTATGTGTGGGAGTGTGGAGTGTGTGATGATGTGTGGGGGAGTGTGGGATGAGGTATGTGTGGGAGTGTGGGAGTGTGTGATGAGGTGTGTGGGAGGGTGGGAGTGTGTGGATGAGGTGTGTGGGAGTGTGTGATGAGGTGTGTGTGGGAGTGTGTGAGTGTGGGACGAGGTGTGTGGGAGTGTGTGATGAGGTGTGTGTGGGAGTGTGGGATGAGGTGTGGGGAGTGTGGGGGCGAGGTGTGTGTGGGAGTGTGGGATGAGGTGTGTGGGGAGTGGTGATGAGGTGTGGGAGTGTGGGATGAGGTGTGGGAGTGTGGGAGTGTGCGATGAGGTGTGTGGGGAGTTGTGATGAGGTATGTGAGTGTGGGATGGTGTGTGTGGGAATGTGTGATGAGGTGTGTGTGGGAGTGTGGGATCTGTGAGCAGGCAGACATGGGATAAAAGCAGTGATGTATTTGGTTTCAATTGAGGGCTTGTACTGTTGATGATATGATCTGGAGTAGTTGATCATATCATACTATCAGATAATTTTCAACCTGCCATATGTGTTGTTTGTACAAACATTTCTGTTTCCACCTGCAGCTCATCATTCAGTTTCCATTGCATTTATTCCTCCATTGTACAGCTCATTGTGTGTCCAGAGTTCACTCGTGCTGAAGAGCAGAATTGGCATTTGAACCATTTCTGCTGTCTGAGGTGTGACGCAGGTCTGGCAGGAAAGGAGTACAGACCACAGGATGGAAAGCCTTACTGTATTCAATGCTATGATTTGGTCTTCTCAACTGTATGTGAGGTAGGTTGTGCAGAGAGAAGGAGGAGGGGGAGGAGGAGGAGGAGGGGGAGGAGGAGGAGGAGGAGGAGGAGGAGGGGGAGGAGGGGAGGAGGAGGAGAGGGAGGAGGAGGAGGAGGGGGAGGAGGAGGGGAGGGGGAGGAGGAGGAGGGGGAGGAGGAGGAGGAAGGGGAGGAGGAGGAGGAAGGGGAGGAGGAGGAGGAAGGGGAGGAGGAGGAGGAGGAGGGGGAGGAGGAGGAGGAGGGGGAGGAGGAGGAGGAGGGGGAGGAGGAGGAGGGGGAGGAGGAGGAGGGGGAGGAGGAGGAGTAGCATCATTTGTGTCAGTATTTCAAGATAAGGGGGAAAGATGGTTGAGACTGGAGGGGAGGCATTTGGACATTGAGGAATGGCAGTGGGAGGGAGGAGAGGGGAGGAGAGGAGAGGGGAGGGGAGGGGAGGGAGGAGAGGGGAGGGAAGGGGAGAGGGGAGGAGAGGGGAGGAGAGGACAGGGGAGGGGAGGAGAGGGGAGGGGAGGGGAGAGGGGAGGAGAGGGGAGGAAAGGAGAGGGGAGGGGAGGAGAGGGGAGGAGAGGAGAGGGGAGGGGAGGAGAGGGGAGGGAAGGGGAGAGGAGAGGGGAGGAGAGGAGAGGGGAGGGGAGGAGAGGGAGGACAGGAGAGGGGAGGAGAGGGTAGGGTAGGAGAGACATATCAATGTGGGGGAATGAAAAGGGACTACGGCATGGATATCAGTGTTCTTTGTCCTTGCAACAGACCTGTGGAATGACCATATCTCTGGACCAACCCAGACTGGTGCACAACAATGTCACATGGCATGGGGACAGCAAATGTTTCAAGTGCAGCCATTGTGGCAAATCTCTGGTTGGCAAACCTTTCCTGCCAAAAAACAGGAAGGTGTACTGCTCCAAGACGTGTGCACGAGAGGATAAGGATTCTAGCAAATAACCTCTCCACTCTCCCTACCCACACACCACCACCCCTATCCACACATCCCACACTGCTTACTGTGCCATGCACACACACATCTCATGTTGCCATGTTGCCAGTTGACTTTTGTGTACTCTGTAGTGTGATTTGTATATTTACAGTGCAATATAAGGACAAAGAATGGAGTTGTTAGTTGGGTTCAGTAATTCTCTAGTTGGTAAGGTCAAAGAGGTCAATTTAGGTCTTCCTACCATTGTTCTGATAACATCAAACTCCTGCAAATAACATTAGACTTTAGCTCCAAAATTGATTGTCAAATCCCTCCCCTCCCTCTCCCTCACCATCCCTCCCCCTCACCATCCCTCCCCCTCACCATCCCTCCCTCCTCCCTCACCAATGACATCAGTAGGCACACAAGACATGTAATATACCAGCAATACAGGAAACATGTCCAAACTGTTGAATTTGAAGAATGGGTGAAAGGATTGACAAAGATGATGGTGTGGGTATAGAGGTGCACAATTCACACAATTTGAGCCACAGTACCAGAGCTATTGGAGGAGAACTGGTCACAAGCATCCTTCAGCTCTCGCATCCATTCCTTCTTCTCCTCCAAAGAACTAGCCTCGAGCTCATACCTGACACCCTGGGCTGTAATTAGAACAAATCTGTTCTTCAGAGGCAACTTGCGAGTGTGGCCTGAAGTTTCCTCTTCCCCAGGCAGGTTCTCATCATCCATGCCTGTTACCGTGGTGTCCTTTATTGGAATGGCACTTTTCTCTTCATC
The DNA here is from genome assembly GCA_013339895.1 of Ephydatia muelleri. Lineage (NCBI taxonomy): Eukaryota > Metazoa > Porifera > Demospongiae > Spongillida > Spongillidae > Ephydatia > Ephydatia muelleri. Next base: position 217,804 of record JABACO010000014.1, read on the forward strand.
CTGAGGCAGAGCCCAGCCAATCGATACATAAAAATTAATAACCATAACAATGACATAATTATACCTAGCTCCCCCTCACTTTCCTCCTTCCTTCTTCCTCCCTCTCTCCCTTCCCTCTCACCTTCCCTATCTCTCCTCCCTCCCTCTCCCCCTCCTTCCTCACTCTCCTCCCCTCTCCTCTTTACTCACTTCTATACCATATGTATGATTCTACTAAGCTAGCTGACATGCACCAATACTGGCAAGTACTCACCTTGGAGCCTTTGTAGTAAAACAGAAAAGGAACTTTTTCTAATAGAACAAACTTTCTTGGCTTCCATTTATTTCTCATGCGACACTGGTGTGTGTGTGTGACGGTGGGAGTGGGAGTGTGTGCGTGTACAAAGTGGTAAGGTAGGGAGATGTGTGTGTGTGTCATTACCCGAACTTTCTTTCTTAGGAAGCCCTGCTTCAAGGCTTTCGTGCCACTAAGCTCCAACACTTCCTGTAATGGGATAGCCACGTGATATCCTTGTAAACAAAGCTTCTTGTTACCACCATATATGGTGTGGGATCAAACATGACCCTACATGGTGTGGAGCCAGGTGTGGAACCATGGTGCGGGATCATATGGAATATTTCTAGAGTAAATATAGCATGAGGTATGTAACTACGCCTTAGGCTAAGGGGCAAACTACTGGATCACATGATAACAATCACAGTTGGGAGTACCAATTGATGATTCCTAGCGGTGGTTGATGCACACAATCTTTACAATACAGACATTACGCAAGAGCCCACGTTAATTGTAAACTAGAGAAGACCCCAATAAAAGCACACCTGCTGCTTGATGTAGACAAAATCCTCTTCTTCCGAGTCTGATTCTTCACTTCCGCTGTCCTGCTGAGGTGTGAAGATGAGCACCTCTTCCAGAGGGGAGAAGGACACCTACAAGTGAGGGACACCTTATAAGATGGGGAGATACACATGAGGGGGGCACCTCTTCCAGAGGGGAGAAGGACACCTACAAGTGAGGGACACCTTATAAGATGGGGAAGTACATGAGGGGGGCACCTCTTCCAGAGGGGAGAAGGACACCTACAAGTGAGGGACACCTTATAAGATGGGGAGATACACATGAGGAGGGCACCTCTTCCAGAGGGGAGAAGGACACCTAGAAGTGAGGGACACCTTATAAGATGGGGAGATACACACATGGGGGCATCTCTTCCAGAGGGGAGAAGGACACCTACAAGTATGGGACATACACATGTATAGTACACACTTGATCTATGGGGTTTAATGGTCACTATGTTTTAGCCAGTCAGTACCCCCATTGGTCAATGCAAATCCATAACTTAATAGTTTATCCGGTCACATTGTTAATCAATAGTTATCCGGTCACATTGTTAATTAATAGTTATCCAGTCACATTGTTAATTAATAGTTATCCGGTCACATTGTTAATTAATAGTTATCTGGTCACATTGTTAATTAATAGTTTTAATCCCCTGGAGATGAGCACAGAGGGGTGTGTCTTGGATGAATACACGTAACTAAGAGCAAATCAAACGTTATGGGTGGTGTACACATGGAGAAGAATTGCATGTGTGTGTGTGTGTGTGTGCATTTAGTGTATATATGGTACCACCACAACCATAAACTAGTGGTCTGGGTACCCACATATATGGAATGTTCTATGAGAAAATGACCCTTGTGGATTTTTTCAAGTTTTCAAATTTATAGGTACTAAACCCTCTACAAAATGGCTCTTACGCACTTAAAGTTGGACTATCCGTCATGAAGAAATAAAGCCCTGAATTTTTAATTAGGTGTACACTTCAATGGCAATGGTCAACTTCCATTGCTTGTTCTGAAGACAAGCGCCATAATCTCATAGAATGTTCCATATACTATAAAGCCCAAGACTTAAAAATATTTCATTATATGGGATCGTTTCCACGAAAAGGGACCTAGTGCATACATTATAAAATTTCCAGTACGTGCAATAGAAATGTAATGCTTGCGTTGAAATGTATGGCTGATTAAAAATTCAGAGCCTTACAACTCCATGACAGATACTCCGATTCTCAGTGCGTAAGAAGCAATGTGTAGAGGACATTGCAGACTTCTAGAATCGAAATCCTGAAAAAAAAACCTTTTTGCGGAAACAATCCCATTTCATCATATAAAGCCTCAGGCTATCATAGATGAATTATTGTGCAAAACCCCACCTCACACACAGGGCACAGTGGGTGTGGCCAACAAATTTACAAAACACTAGCTTACAAATGCATATGGAGCTGTGTCGCTGTCACAGAATATGCTGTGTGACCCTGTGTCTATGGCCAGAGTAGTGTCCCCAGAAGACAGGGGGTAGAAGTACCCGTGACTGAGGAGGGTGGTCGCTATGGCAACAGCTTCTTCCCTGGACGAGGCAAACGACCATGACATCAACCACTCGATTACATCACATCCTTGAATGAAGGAGTGTGTGTGTGTGCAAAGAGAGAGAGGTGTAAGCAGTCACAACATGAAGGATGGATTGAACAGTGCTTGTCTAGTGCGATAGCTGTGTTCCCATTGCTCCAATCATCGTATCCAGCTACATGCCCAGAGATCCTGGGCCAATGCTAGGATGGGTCCCCTGACCGTACCTTTAACATATGGCTTGGTCATCTTTGACTTGGTTTTCCCTTCAAACTCATAGAGTGGCACTCCAGCTCCCTTGTCCTGCATGGCTTGGACTATATTCCTGAAAGTAAAACAAAAGAGGTAAGGCCTGTTGCAGCTGCCTCCCCCCCTCCCCCCAGCTTCCCACACTCGCCAAACACACCTTTCCTCATCTGAGGTTCGACCATTGACTCTCGTGAGGGTCTCCTGTTTACCCAACTGAAACAAAAATGTGTGTGCATTAAATACGAGGAGGAAAGCTAGCTCATCAACAAATGAATGCTGTTACATTTGTGAAGGCGTGGTACTCAAATAAAGCTTTGACAGCTTCCTCCCATAAAAGCACAAGCACCAGTCCCCACATATCCCCACATATGGCTGAGCTGCACACGCGTGCCAAAAGAAGATGACAAACAAACTGTTCACTGTGAGAAATGTATTTAGATTTACAAATGTGGACACACACACACACACACGTACAGCCCAGATTCTCCTCTTAGGGCTGCTGCATACAAGACTGTAAGCTATGCAGCAAAGGCCATACAGCATACCACACAAGCCTACTGCAGTTTTGTCTCCCATCAACAGACCACACACCCACACACACACACACACACGCACACACAGGCACACCCACACACACACACAGGCACACACACCACACACACATAGGCACACACACCACACACACACACACACCTTGCTGGGGTCTAACATCCTGATGCACTCTTGTATGGTGTCCCTCCACTCGTCCCTCACTCTCTGGTCCCCAGCCTGAATGAGGTACTCCTTACCATCACTTGTTGCTATGCAAATCAGCCACTAGAGGGGAGGGTGATCGGGGAGAGAGGAATGGAGTTTTTGAGTGGAAATGTAACAGCTGCTATATACTATTTTGGCATACTGGCTTTTTCGAAATGTGCTGTGAAGGGCACTGTAGGACAGCTGCAACCAATGGGATCACTCCTGCTGGTCCTGTGTCCTGCATGGGAGTGTTGTTAAAAGTGCATTTCTAGACCACGCCCATGCATGTAGTACCTCCCGCTTCTTGTAATATGACAGCGTCGCTTTTCTAAGAACAAACCATCTCGTCCTCCAGTTATGACGAAGATGACCCTACAAGCAACAAATAAACTGTAAATGTTAAAAAAAAAACATAAACATGGGCCTGTCCGGGATTTGAACCCGGGACCTCTTGCTCCCAAAGCAAGAATCATACCCCTAGACCAACAGGCCTTCGTCGTACAAGTAATCATCTGTCAAACCGAGTAAAGCCCCAGATAGCTAAACTTCTCAGATAGCTCTTTCGCGCTCCATGCGTTACAGGTGCATAACCTTGCTCTATGTCTTAGCAGCTACACAGCCATCACCCCTTGTACTCGCGATGAATTTACAATTGGGCCAAAACGCAAAGAAATGTTTCCCAATCGCTACTGTAATTCTCCGCCTCGCACCCAAAGTTAAAGTGTCTGCAAAATCTTACTAAACAAGTGCAAATAAAAGGCGTACCTTTTTGACCAAATAGCCCTCCTTTACTATCGGTCCCTCATCAGACATAATAATCTCTGCTTTGCGCCCCCACCTCCGTATTCGCAACGTAAACGCACGCCGCATACCACAATAAAAGTTTAATTGATGCTTTGATCAGGCCGACTTGTTAATAGCATCAGTGACAGTGTAGGGACTAGAAGTCTTTGACAGTTCAGAAAGCTGCTGCAATGCTTCGCGACTGGACTTGAGCTTCAGCTTGTAGTCCAGACACTTCTGATATGAGATGTCTCGCTTCTTCTTGAGGCGAATCTCCTCCTCACCTTGTGTACGTGTGTGATGTGTGGTGTGTGGGTGTGATGAGTGATGTGTGTGTGCATGTGAATAATATGACAGTGTGCATATTTACGCACTGTCCATGTCATTAATAAATGTTGCACTAACTCCAAATCAAATCAAGACCCCTGTGGGCGTGCTGTTAACCAAAGGAAGGTATCATGGCAACACACTTGCCCACCATCCCTTCCAAGCTGTTAATAGTGTGTGGGAGTGGTGACAGTCGACACCTGAGCTGTGGTAATGTTAAGTGGAATGTGCACAACTAATATTAGATGACCTTACTGAAAATGATGACCTTACTGTGTCATGAACTTAATGGTCATGAGGATGACAGTAGAAGTACTGTGTCATGAGGATGACCTTACTGTGTCATGAGGATGACAGTAGAAGTACTGTGTCATGAGGATGACAGTAGAAGTACTGTGTCATGAGGATGACCTTACTGTGTCATGAGGATGACAGTAGAAGTACTGTGTCATGAGGATGACCTTACTGTGTCATGAGGATGACCTTACTGTGTCATGAGGATGACCTTACTGTGTCATGAGGATGACAGTAGAAGTACTGTGTCATGAGGATGACCTTACTGTGTCATGAGGATGACCTTACTGTGTCATGAGGATGACAGTAGAAGTACTGTGTCATGAGGATGACCTTACTGTGTCATGAGGATGACAGTAGAAGTACTGTGTCATGAGGATGACCTTACTGTGTCATGAGGATGACAGTAGAAGTACTGTGTCATGAGGATGACCTTACTGTGTCATGAGGATGACAGTAGAAGTACTGTGTCATGAGGATGACCTTACTGTGTCATGAGGATGACAGTAGAAGTACTGTGTCATGAGGATGACAGTAGAAGTACTGTGTCATGAGGATGACCTTACTGTGTCAGTATCAATGGTATGGATTTGAACATAATCATGGTTTGTAAAGAATGTAGACAAATAGAGAGGGGGGATAGGTTAGTATGGACCTTGACCAGTGCTGAACATAATCATGGTTTGTAAAGAATGTAGACAAATAGAGAGGGGGGATAGGTTAGTATAGACCTTGACCAGTGCTGAACATAATCATGGTTTGTAAAGAATGTAGACAAATAGAGAGGGGGGATAGGTTAGTATAGACCTTGACCAGTGCATGTAAGTCCCACAGTCTCACCAAGTGTATGCTGACGGACTGGGAAACAATATAAACATTGCCTGGGTGGTAATTATGTACATATTTAATGGTAGTTAAAAAGACTTGTTCTGAGAACTTAATCAGAACTCAGGTATGGTATTTAGGTGATAGCATAACAACCAAGGTCTCTGCACTGATGCATGTATAGTCCTATGCCATAAAACACACACTACACAAGAAACCTTTGAGAAGTCATGTAAGTAATCTTAAGACCACCTCTTCTGACTTTTCAAGTCTCACTTAGAACCTTCAGCTAGGTCCCCTGACCTCTCAAGACTCACTTAGAACCTTCAGCTAGGTCCCCTGACCTCCCAAGACTCACTTAGAACCTTCAGCTAGGTCCCCTGACCTCCCAAGACTCACTTAGAACCTTCAGCTAGGTCCCCTGACCTCCCAAGACTCACTTAGAACCTTCAGCTAGGTCCCCTGACCTCCCAAGACTCACTTAGAACCTTCAGCTCCTCCCTCAGGTCTTCTAGCTGTTTCCTCTTCTTCTTGATGCGCTCTGAAGTCTCGTCAATGGAAGTGACTAAACCTTCCTTCTGTTCGGAGCAGGATTTGATCAGCCTGTGTGCCTCTGAATGTGTGTGTGTGTGTGTGTGTGTGTGTGGTGTGTGTGTGTGTGTAGTGTGTGTGTGTGTGTGTGTGTGTGGTGTGTGTGTGTGTGTGTGTGTGTGTGTGTGTGTGGTGTGTGTGTGGTGTGTGTGTGTGGTGTGTGTGTGGTGTGTGTGTGGTGTGTGTGTGTGTAGTGTGTGTGTGGTGTGTATGTGTAATGGACATAAAAGTGTGTACATGTGATGTTGTGTATTCATCGCAGCATACATGTTACCATCAGGTAACCTACTGGGATGTGCAGCACCTCACCCTGTGGATACTACACTGCCCCACACATATTCAATAAACCAAATACTATTCTCGGAAAGAGTCCCACCCCTCTGATTCTGTGACACGTGAATCCTGACATCCTTCCCCCCCCTCACCAACCCTTCACCCCTCACTTCCCCCTACCCTCCCCCCTCCCCCATCCTTGACTGTAGCCCTACCCTTCACCCCTCTCTCGACTGTCAAGGCTCTCCACCTTGCAGCTTGGTCTGGAGGACCTCCAGTTGCTGGTGGTCCTTCGCTCTCTCACTGCTGATGAGTGAGGCCAACTTGTCTGCCGGAAGGACACGCTGGAGAAGCTCTAGAGTTGCAGCTGGGTCTGGGGAGGAGAGGGTGACATCAAGACTCATCCTAAAGAGCGAATAACTAGACTTTATTAACATGATGAATTGGCTGGGGAGGAGAGGGTGACATCAAGACCCGTCCTAAAGAGCAAATAACTAGACTTTATTAACATGATGAATTGGCTGGGGAGGAGAGGGTGACATCAAAACCCATCCTAAAGATAGAATAACTAGACTTTATTAACATGATGAATTGGCTGGGGAGGAGAGGGTGACATCAAGACCCGTCCTAAAGATAGAATAACTAGACTTTATTAACATGACAAATTGGAAAACTAGTCAAGGAATGTGTGTATGCGAGTTTTGCAATTGACAAGACTAGCACACTGCTGTGGCCATTTCAAATGCCACATCCTTTATTGCACAAGTTTGCCCTATCGTACCAGGTGGTTGACATATGGGGGGTGGGGTGGGGGGTGGGGGTGGGAATAGGGGGTGGGGGTGGGTGGGGGTGGGGGTGGGGTGGGGTGGGGGGGGTGGGGGTGGGAATAGGGGGTGGGGTGGGGGGTGGGGGTGGGGGGTGGGGGGTGGGGGTGGGAATAAGGGGTCTTTTAAAATCAAACTGGAACTGGTGCAATGTTTCTTGCAATTGCTCATTGCTCACATCATCACTAATATGTGACATGCATACATATGAGCGGAGGTATAACACTAAAGTCCTTGGTTTAAGTAGGCTACATGCAGAGTCTAATTCAATCTCCTTTTTGGATGCAGTCAAGCATACATTCACCACCATTCAAATCATAGTGGAAGTGCTAAGGACGTCATCTGCTCTTGGGCACACATGTAGGTATTTAGGCATGGGAGGGATGTGTTGGCATATTGCCATACACGATTTACAAACATTCTTTTACTTGTGTGGTTAGCGCAGAAAAAAACACGAGGATCCAAAAGGCACCATGCGATTGTTCTATATCCAAGGGTGCTCTTTCAGCCAGCCTATCAGAAAACTGATATAGCACCCTCTAATGGTACTGCGTGGTGTTTTACTAGAGCACATTTCTCAGCAGGATAATTTCTGAATTACCATGTATGCATGGCTATTGAGGATTATTAATTAAAATCAATGGGGGGCTACAGTCCATGTACATGTGTCCTACACATCAGCTTAGCGGTTAGACCTGCCAAGTGAACTAGTGGAAATGGGTGGAACTCCTCTGGCTGGGAGGGGGAGGGGCCCGAATCCTCCAATCCCCTCCCCACCTGTGTACAGGCACTGCAAGCAGGCTCTGGTTATACATACTTAACTGATGGTATAACTAAGGCATGACTTTGGTATAACTTTGGTATAAACGCACATAATGCATAACCATAGTCTCAGTAGTCTAGCAGCCATTTAAAAGTGACGTTATCTTGTAGTTTGCTCTATTTAGCACAAATGAATAAACTAGTTAAGTAGTGATTATAGAGCATTTGGCCGAAATGAATAAAAATAATGAAAAAATAGATTCGTTCTTAAGGTCAGCCAATTTAACTCCTGGTAAAAGCTGGTAAAATATGGTCAATTCACTACCTTACAATACTCAAAACCCTTGAGCTAATAATAGAATTTTTCATGGTCACAAATTTACACGGTGCAGTATTTTTAATGGGATCGTCACAAGGACAATCTACTGGTACACTCAGCAGTGATGATACATACGAATGACACATGTTTGGCCATCGTGAGGTAGCACAATAGCTTCACACATGGATTAAAGGCAGTTTAATTTCATTTGTGGGTCTCATTTTTGCCCCTCCCCCCCCCCCCCCCCCCTGCAAAAAAAAATTTATCCACAGTTTTTTTCTTCTATTTTTGTGGTAGCTGTATATCAGCTTGACTTTACTATAATGGGCTGGTAGTGATGCATTGCAATAACCCACAGCACCAGTGAAGACCTCTGGTCTCTGCACAAATACACACACACTATTCGTGCAGAGCTGTATCAGATGAGCGCATGAATGGTGGCGCCTCATTTAGAATTGTACCGTGTATAACGATGAAGTACATGTATCACATTCAATTACACAAAATTTTAGCGCCTCTGTGGTATCCAAAGAGGAAGGTAGCTCTTCAACCTCTGTACTGCTGCGCTATATACTGCAGTAAGCCATACAACTTTAATTCCCTAAGCACATGCGCGGGAATTTAGGCTCGTGTGATACATGTATTACAATATACCCGTTGGGAGTCAACTGGCTTGCTGTTTTTCAAAAAACAAAAAAAAAAAAGATACGGTGATGTACGGTGTTGTACGGTGATGTACGGCTGCCTGTCCTGTCCAAATGCATATATACATGTATCATATATATTGCTCACTTTCTTTAAACTTCTGATAAAGAGATGTATTCGATGAGGAGTTTGTATCCATCTTTTCTTCAACGCCAGGTACGCTTCCTTCGCTTGGAGTCGCGGATGACGACTCCAAGTCGCGTCGCTTGAGGTTAAGAGCACTTATCAGTTGTGTGTCGGGCCATGATGACCCGTGTTGAATTGGATTGTCCAAATTGGATGAAGTATTGGTGACTGACTCTTGCGGCAAAGAAGGCCTCTCCATTGTCAAAATATCGTAGTGCATGTAATTTTACCGCCAAAATTTTAGTGGCGAGCCGTGTCAAAATTGTGCGGGCTAGCATGAATTAATTTGCGTGGTTGCTAGGTACATGTAATTTGAACAAAAGGAGGCGGGTCATCAAAAAAAAGCGGGGCGTTGACCAGGCCATTTTAGGCTGCAGAGATTTATAATTGAATGAATGAGCCCACTCACTGCAGTGTCCTCTATAGTATAATGAACTAACAATGTATCACTCCCCAAATTGTTGCAGCTACGAAGTAATGCGATCATCATCTGACTGCAAACGGCAAGGCAGCAATCTCGCGTCAAACGACTGCAGCAACGCGGCAGCCACTCGGCGATGCCCCGAAATAGCCAAACGCTGCGACGCATCTACCTCAAGGCGACGCTCAACCTCAGGGAGCGCTCTCAAACTGGCAGCGGTATTAGCGGCGGCATTGATGGCCTGCAGCTTGGCCGCAGGCGTAGATGCCATCGCAGTGCACAGCAATAGCGAGTCGGAAGCTCATCGGTCCGCAAAACATGGCGAGCATCACTTAAGTGAAGTACAGGGTGGAAGTGAGCCCCGCCCCGACCCGATGATACAAGGGCTGCCCGATGTGCGAGCGACAGTTGGTCATCTATTGCATCATCGCCTTGCTCACTACACACTTGAAACTTCGTCGTCAGTAAGCTATAAGGTGAGACCTACCTTTAGAATGCCTTGCGCAATGCAGATCGGAAGTATACGCTACTGATCCGCAACGCTTCAGTGCCCAATACTCGCAAGCCACACATACATGCAAACGCACGTTACACACACACGCCTGCACACAGACACAGTACACGGCACTGCCACGCACACTAGCACAAATAAAAATGCAATACATAATGCCTTGTCGCCAATATTCGAACTGACAGTGAACATTTTCCGCACTCCACTTACTAGGTCACACAAGCGGGCTCTCAAACGCTGCCAAGATGGCTCACCTTCGACGATGCGGCCGCCACGCTCCTCGGAATCCCCCTCCCGCGGGACGTGGGGAGGGTGTACATCAGCGTGCGCGGCAGCGACACGGAAGAGATATTCGCCCTCGACGTGGTGGCAGCCCCCGAGCGGGGAACCGCACAGTCGGAACAATGCACAGGGGGCTGCCCCCTCGGGGGCGCTCCCCTTCTTGCCAACATGCTGCTCCTGATCAATTTCGGTACCCTAAGTGCTCTGCAGAGGGTTCTTCTATTCAGGGACGCAGGGTCGCTGCTGGATATCGCCCCCTCCTGCCTCTTTGTGAGGTTCTTCGATTGGACCAATGAGGAGAGCACGGTGCTGTGGAGCCGTCTTGACGTGGGCGTATCCCCGTCCGCGTCCACCGTCATCGCGTTCGGCGTGGGGTGTGGCAGCTTTGAACCGGGCACCAGCGCCCTCCATCAGACAACCCTCAGAAGCCTCGAGAGGTCGCTGGACGGTTCGAGCAGCGGCATCGCAGTGGCAGACGCCAACACCATCGTGGTCATTGACTATCCGCAGTGGTTTGTCACCTCCAGCGGCGTCCTGAGCGTGCAGTCCGAGGCGAAGGGGCGTGGCAGGAGGCAGGCCCTGATCGTCGATCTCCAAGGCGACTCCAACAACACTGTCCTGCCTAGCATCGAGTACACGACGGCCTCAGGGTTGTCTTATTCATCGGCCTTTCCCTCTGACTCTCAGAGCATTGCCATGGAGACCATTGCTTTGAAGACATCCATGACGACCTCTGCTGTTCCCCCAACGCACGTGGTACCTTCGTACGAGAGGTCTCTTCTCTTCCCCACTGTTAGCCCCTCCCCTCTGCCCACCTCCACCTCCATCTTCGGTGGTGCTGAGAGCATGGCGACATCGTTTCTCATGACCATTGGCTCAGAGCTGGTGACCTCTTACCATGTCATGCTGACCTCCATGGGACGGGCCAGCTACTCTCTCCCTCACACCGTCGAGATCATCACTGTCTCCAGCCCCACCCTCCCATCTCCAGTTACATTGGCTGGAGCGCCCTCCCTAAGTGCCTCCTCCCCAGCGGTATCACACACGTCTTCCACCGAGCTGTCCTCTGCTCCACCTGAAGTACCATCACCATCAACTGGTTCCTACCCTGGGACACAGGCTGTTACAATGCTGGGCACTTCCTCCATTGAACAATCTCTGTACGGAACATCGCCTTCTGTTGCACCACAACCTCTGTCTGTCACAATGGCATTCTCCACACTTTACTTAGAGCCAACATCTGTCCAGTCATCATCTCTTGAAGCAATGGCTACTCCTTTGTCGTCAATAATGTACACCCCCTCTCCATCTGCTGAGCTAACCTCTCCATCTGCTGAGCTAACCTCTCCATCTGTTGAACTGACATCTCCATCCATTGAGCAAATCTCTCCATCTGTTGAACTGACATCTCCATCCATTGAGCTAACATCTCCATCTGTTGGGCTAACATCTCCATCGGCTGAGTTGACATCTCCATCAGTTGAGCTAACATCTCTATCTGTTGAGTTGACATCTCCATCTCTTGAAATGGTGTCCACGCCAAGCCTTGGATCATTGACTGCAACAATTACATCTTCTTCTATTGTACTAACAGCATATTTGACACCATCTCTTGAATTTACACCGTCTTCAACACCTTCTCTTGAATTAGCACCAACAACAACACCTTCTCTTCAATTTACACCATCTTTGACACCATCTCTTGAACTACCACTATCTCCAATAACCTCTCTTGAATTGACATCATCTTCACCACTATCTCTTGAAATAACATCTCCTTTGACACCATCACTAGAGACATCATCTTTGACACCATCTCTTGAACTACCACTATCTCCAATAACCTCTCTTGAATTGACATCATCTTCACCACTATCTCTTGAAATAACATCTCCTTTGACACCATCACTAGAGACATCATCTTTGACACCATCACTAGAGACATCATCTTTGACACCATCACTAGAGACATCATCTTTGACACCATCACTAGAGACATCATCTTTGACACCATCACTAGAGACATCATCTTTGACACCATCACTAGAGACATCATCTTTGACACCATCACTAGAGACATCATCTTTTACACCCCCTCTTGAGCTAACATCATTTTTGACACTGTCAATAATGCCCTCTTCAACACCTTCTCTTGAATTAACACCATCATTGACACCATCTCTTGATGTACTGGTATCTTCAATAACCTCTCTTGAATTAACACCATCATTGACACCATCTCTTGATGTACTGGTATCTTCAATAACCTCTCTTGAATTAACACCATCTTCAACACCATCTTTAACACCACCTCTTGAACTAACATCCTCTTCAACACTATCTCTTGAACTAACACCATCATTGACACCATCTCATGAACTAACACCAACTATGACACCTTCTCTTGAGGTAACATCTACAACACTATCTCTTGAACTAACACCATCTTTAACTCCCTCTCTTGAACAAACATCTTTGACACCATCTCTTGAGCCTACACCATCTTCAACACGTTCTCTTGAACTTACACCCCATTTGACACCATCTCTTGAACTGACACCATCTTCAACACCTTCTCTTGAACTGACATCATCTTTGACACTATCAACACTTTCTCTTGAACTGACACCTTCCCCATATTTAACACCATCTTATGAACTGACACCATCTCTTAAACTAACACCATCTTTGACACCTTCTCTTGAACCAATGTCAACAACAGTATTGTTGTCCTCAGAACCATCATCTTTGTCCTCAGAACCATCGCCTGAACAGACCACCATATCTCCACTGTCTACATCAGAGTCTCTTCCACTATCATATGTATCAACAACTGGACCTTCAACTCTTCAATCAATATCGACATTTACACTGGAACCAACATCTTCCCACGAGATGTCCTCAGAAGTACTTTCCACAGAACCGGTAGTCATAACAACGTCTCCAGAAGCCATAACATCTCCAGAAGCAACCTCTCCTCAGCAAATGTCTACATTAGTAATCACTTCTGAGCAAATGTTTACATTAGTAATCACTTCTGAGCAAATTTCTACATTAGTAATCACTTCTGAGCAAATGTCTACATTAGTAATCACTTCTGAGCAAACGTCTACATTAGAAATCACTTCTGAGCAAATGTCTACATTAGAAATCACTTCTGAGCAAGCTTCTACCCTGATGTTAACACCCACGATGGCTTCCCTAGAAACCTCATCACCTTTAGGACTATTTTCTACAGCAGCAGTAGTCATGACAACATCTCTAGAACCATCCATAGTTACATTATCCATTGAAAGTTCATCTTTTGAGCCATCATCGCCATCCTTCACTTTGTCTTCCACTTCAGTACTCATTCAAACTATTACATCAACTGTGTCACCCTCTATTTCTGTCACATCATCTCCTGAGCTTCAAATGACATCCATTCTTGAACCATCCTTGTCATATTCTTCCGAGAGTTATGTATTGATATTTTCTACCTCACCAGCTGGTTTGTCCACAACCTCACTGCCATCGGTATCTAGTCAAACTGTCCTCTTGGTAATCGTCATCACTATTCCTAACAGCCGCACCTCTGTCCGCACCACAGCGCACCCGGACCCGCACCACAGCCGCACGCGGCCCGCACACAGCCGCACCGCCCGCACCCACAGCCGCACCGCGGCCCGCACCCACGGCCGCACCGCGGCCCGCACCACAGCCGCACCGCGGCCCGCACCACAGCCGCCCGGCCCGCACCCACAGCCGCACCGGGCCCCGCACCCACAGCCGCACCGCGGTCCCCCCACAGCAGCACGCGGCCGCACCCACAGCCGCACCCGGCGCACCCACAGCCGCACCGGCCCGCACCCACAGCTACCGCCCTCACCCACATCCTCACCTCTTCGCTTCACCCACAATCTTCCCTTATCAATGCCTTCCATCATTTCCTCATCCCTTCCTCCATCACCCCTCACTTCCTCCACCTCTTCATTAAGCCCCACTCCTTCCACTACTCCCTCCCCCACGCCTTGTCCCTATGGTAACAAACCTCCAGTTGCAGCATCACCTATTGGGATCGTTCTCGTCAATGAAGGCCAGCTGTTTCAGTTCACGATTTCAAAGACTGCATTTGTTGCCACAGCTCCAGGAAACCTCACCTTAACCCTTCTGGACACCAGCGGCAATGCTCTTCCCAACACTTCCTGGGTCCAGCTGAGGGGCAGCACCCTGGAAGGCGTGGCACTGCGTGACGCTGTCGTCATGGGTGCCATCACCGACCTAGTGCTGGTGGTCCGTGCTTCTGACGACTGTGGAGGCAGCGCGTACAACTTTGCCACCATCCGGGTCCTCCCTCAACCCTCCCGGGTTAACTTCTTGCTGGTCCACGTGGAGGGAGAATACCTGATGGCCAGCCAAAGCCTGAGCACAAGGATCAGGCTGGTGCAGAGGTTAGCTGCGTTTGGCGGGAGTACAAACCCAAGAGCTATCTATGTTGCAGAGTTCAGAGAGGGCACAGTTGGCGTCCTGTATGCCAATCTGTCCATATCAGACTTCGAGTGTGAGGCTTTTAGGAGCTGGACCCTGAGCATTTATGTGGAAGGGAATTACACATGGCAGTTCAGAGACGCCATCCTGCCATTTGTTGCGGCTAAAGTCCCCTCCCTCGTAGGTCCATGCTCTGTCAGCTCCTTCAACATCACACCAACACTCGGGTCGAAGGCTACCAATATCTCTTCCCTTGCCACCACCGAGACCACCAGTTTGTTGGAGACAATCGTCCCTTTGGTTGTGGTGGCCTTCCTGCTGCTCGCTGCAGGCATTGCAGGGTGTCTGCTGTACCGCTTCCACCGCCCAGAGAGGAAGCATCTGTACGGCTCACGGTCCACTTACCTAAACAGACAGCCGGTGTACATGAACGGGGAACTAAACCTTCCCATTCGTCGGCGGGGGCCGCTTTTCATCCAGGGGGAAGGGGAACCTGCCACCCTGACGAGGGAACGTGCCCCCGTGATGGGGGAACATGGTTATGACCACCCAGACAGAACAGTTGACTTCTCCGACGAAGATGATGAGCTAGTGAATGTAGCCCTCCTGGCTGCTAGGCAACCGGTCTGGCAGCATGCCAGTACAACTCCGCCTTATAGATTGCCTCCTGTGTGTGTCCAGAAGGATGGGCAGTTGGCTCAAGCGTCCACAGACTACAGTGGGTTGCTGGATGGGGAGGATGGAGGCACAATTGAGATGGGACCCGACACATCCAGCGAGGAAGAGGGTGGCAGACACTCACCGCCAGAGTACAGACTACCCGAGAGTGCCCGACTATTGTAGTTGTTGTGTGAGTGTGGGTGTGTGAATATCATGTGAGTCTGCTCGTTGTGTGTCTCTCTAACAAACTTCTCTTCACATTCAGTAATATCATTATTTTATACATTACACCTAGAAATTGTGTATATATTTTTTGACCTTGAAAATATACAGATGCTGTTAAAATTGATTTGATAATTAGAATAAAAACGCAGGAAAACGATAACTGAACAAGAGGTAGTATTAATTGGAGAGATATAGGGGATCCATTCTATATGTGGGGACGACAAGTTGACTCGCGTGGCTTATCGATACGCTTGTTGTAGAGTCAGTCGTTACAGAACAGTCTTTTGATTGGGTGGCTACTATGCGCGGTATTTATGCTCTCACCAGGAAAAATTGAAACACTCGTGGGTCTGAAACCGTCCTGGGACAACATAAGTACACAGCATTTCGTCCCCCAAAAGATATTTTACGCCTTTAATATCGCTCAAAATGGTCAGTCATTTATGACGATGGTAATCAGCGTCGTTGTTTCGACTGACCACCATGCCCTGTACAAATCAATGTATTCTAGCTTTAACCTGCAGCTCATATATGTGCATCATAGATTAGTATAATACTCGACTATTGAACATTAAAATCAGACACGTGATTTTTACTGTTCAATCAGGTTAACACAGCACTAAAATGGTGGCTTGGGGTTAATCCCTCAGTGGGTTTAGATGGGAATTTGATGGCTTGCCCTCTGTGTCCAGGTAATTCACTTGACCCTTTGGGGTATCATTGTGTTACCTGCAAGAGAGGTGGCGGCGATGTCACGTGATGTGCTCTTCAATACTTTCTGTAGAGCTGGCTTGTCATCACATCTTGAAGTTGGTAGTGGCTGGGGTCATGACTGCTCAAGGACCCGTCCAGCAGACATCCTTGTCACCAATTGGGACAAAGGTATCTCAGCAGCCTTCGATGTCACTGTTACATATCTGCTCAATTCTAGTGTTATTATGGAAGCGGGCATGTACTCTGGCGTTGCAGCAAGAGCAGCTGAGTTCAGGAAACATTCTGAAAATGACATAAAATGTGCTCAATTGAGTTGGAAATGTATTCCACTGGTAGTAGAGAGTTATGGTGCATGGGGTCCAGGGCTTCTCACAAGTAGCCACCCGTCTAGCCATTCGTGGGAATACCTATAAATCTAAGGCGTTGGCTGATCTCTATGGTCGCCTCAGTCATACACTGATTAAAGCTAATGCTCGTGCCATCCTGACTCGTTTCTACTCCCCACCTTGTGCAGCAGGTGGATGAACTTTATGTGTAATTGTTTGTATTGTGTACGGTTGTGTGTGCATATGTTATTATTATTATCAACACGTAATGATTCCAAAATGCTTTTTTATTCCTGTGACGTCACAGGAAAAAAAAAAACATGTTGGAATCATTACGTTTATTGAACAGTAAAAATCCCGTGTCTGATTTTAATGTTCAATCACAAAATGAGGATTTAAAAACCCTTTATAAAATCAAACTTGCATTTTTTTTCTGTGCGTGCATTGCATAGCGTATCACTATCTATCTATTCATGATCAACTGTGTGATTACGTAACTACTATTATTAACCTGAAAGCGCTCTTGAAATAGAATTAAACGCTGCTTGGTCATTGATGACGTCAGTTGTTGTATAGGACAGTACATCAAACCATATCCTCTCAAAATACTGTATGGCATACATGTAGGTGCAGACAGCTGATTAAAGAAAAAAGTGGCGGCGCAGGCAGCGGATAAAAAAGTGGAGAGGCTAACAAAAAACGATGGGCCTGTCCGGGATTTGAACCCGGGACCTCTTGCTCCCAAAGCAAGAATCATACCCCTAGACCAACAGGCCTTATCTGATGCTATATGCTTGTACAGGGCAATACAAAAAACTGGGGTCACAAAATCCTTCGATCTTAGAATCCTTGGTACTGAAGGGTCATGAACCCCTTTCAATGCCATTTTGCAAGAGAAGTCTATCTCTCCAGGAATGTGTAGCGGTAGCTTCCCTTCTGGGAGCTACTGCTACTGAGTGGAGTGTGGGCGCATACTTTGAGAAGATGGAAGTGGCAGGTCTCTGACAGATCACAATCTTTAGCTGCAGTTTCATGAGGCAGAGGCATATAAATAGGAGAGAAGTAAATTTCGATTATCAACGTCAACACTGTTGTTTTGTGTGCGCATGTAGAGAAGGGCATAGTTGATCGGAGAAAGAGTAGTGCGTTAATGAATAATTGCAAGGTGTTGGGTAAGACTTCTAGCATCACAGAACATAGTTAATCTATAACTGAATCTGTTGAGTACGCATGTATTTTCATGGAATCGGTAGTCAAGCACCCAAATGCCACACATTACTGCAACCTGTCCAAATGGGTGTTGAAGACTCACTCCCAAAACACTACACCTATGCACCCTGAATATACATGCAATTCACTCTTTTGTGCTGATGAATTCAAAGGTCCCTCTATGAAAAAGAGTTTGCCTCAAAAGGTTACAATGGGATCAATGCACACACACACACACACACACACACACACACACACACACACACACACACACACACATGAGCGTGTAAACAAACAGTAGAGCTCTTTTGGGGACATCGGTACAAGCAACGGTTCCTTTCAGCTAGTTCCTGTATCTTGACGACTAACATACAATGCAACAATGCGGATAAAACACTAGTTCTCTCAGACTTCATTCTTCGCTCAGGTGCAGTAGTAAGTCTGAATCCACTCATCCCTGCTTGCACCCACGTCCTGATACTCGCCCAGCAGTTGCTCTTCCAGCTTCACAAAGTCACGCAACTCCTTGAGGGCTGGGAACCATATCTTCTTCTGCTCAAAAATGAAGCACTCCTTGTACAGAGATCTGAACTGGTAGGCAACCAGGTGACACATAGGGTCATCAGAGGTCATTGTGACTTTACTCAGCACGCCTCTCTCTTCGAGCGCGCGAAGGCAATGCAAGACTTCACTCGGGGAAGGCAAACGATTGGAGCCAGTACTGGGCAATCTTTGGTGTGAAGACCCTGGTGTTCGACTGTGCAAGGATGCGCCCACACTTCTTCACGTCATCCGCAAGGAGGTTGTAAGACATTCGATAAGCCAAAGTAGGTAGCCCTAGCGCGCTGTCAAGCCTCGTCATGATCAGAAACCCATACACATCTCGCTCTTCCAACTTGGACATCAGTGCCTCAACGTTCGAATCCATGTTTTGGCTGGCATTGACTCCACCCTGCACTGTGGTTGCTATGGCCACCAGTGCCTGTGGGAAGTTGCCAACATAATTGGCTAATCTCCTGGCAATGCTTGTATTCAAGTTTGGTGAGTAGTGTTGGAGCAGGGACACTGAGTGCCTCACATCAAGGGGATGAACCAGGAACTGGGTGACCCTCACACCAGCCCTCATCAGGGTTTGCATGGCCACCTCATCTGGTGCAGTGGTCGTCATGACTACCCTCATGTGACCTGGAGCTCTCAGGAGACCAGACAACAAGGAATGGAACTTCTGCTTTCTTTGATCCAATCGAATCATGTCCCCGCAAGTCTGTGGTGACAGAAGACACACCCCTACCCTTAGCAAGCTCTCAACCACAGTCTCAACTAGGTTTTTGCTCCCTGTCAAAAAATCATCACAGTTATCTAGAACCAGCAAAGCGTACTCATCCAGGTTCCCAGCCCATTCCACCATTTCCGCCACCGGGTCCCCAGCCCGTGCGGCCCCATGCCACCCTGCGGCCTTGAGCACCTCCACAGCCACCTCCTCCACGTTGCACACCAGGCCCATGTCAGCGCGATACACCGCGAAGCCGCCATCTTGAAAAGCCTGCGCAACAATCGACGCGAGAGCGGACTTGCCAATCCCCGGGGGTCCGTAGATATTGATCGCTGAAGTGTTGGATTTCAACCTGCTGACCAGGTCCAGAGCTTCTCCTTCGCGACCATAGAGAGCTGCATGGTGTTCTGGGGGTGCGGTCAAGGTGTGGATGGGTAGGGATGGGTAGTAGCAGTTCTCTGAGTGCAGTGACGAGATGAAGTTGCGCGAGTACGCCAGCACCACCTTGAGTGTGATGAGGAGGGCCAGTACTCCTAGGAAGAGCAGGAAGTGATGCCTCCATGTAGCCGCTTGGAGGCGAGGAGGGAGTGGAGGGAGGGAGGGGGGAGAAGGGGGGGAGGGAGGTGGAAGGAGGGAGGGAAGAGGGAGGGGAGGGGAGGAGCGGAGGGAGGGGAGAAGGTGCTGGATGATTAACGGAGTTGAAGTTAATAACTATTTACTAAACGCTTAAGCCAGCTCACAAATAAACAATGAAAATTCTACATATAGTCTACCGGTGCCCACTAAACAATGAAAATCTCAGGCTTATTGTCGCACTGCGGTTGCCAATGAGCGAAATGCATTGTTGTTTCAATTGGAACCAAGTAGTACCGATTGCATCGGACACATTTGGCTATATACTAGTTCTTACCATAGCTCCGTGACAGCGCCTCCAGAACGGGCCTGTAGTCCGACTCTTTCTCTTTCAGCACTTGCACCAGCTGGTGATATTTTTGGGGATTTTGGCGGACGGTTCTTTCCACCTTCTGAACTAGATTGCGCGCTCGCTCCCTCGTATCCAGAGACAGAGTGGAGTCATTTTCGTCGCTAGATACTATTTGTCGGCCGCAAAGCTGCTGATTTAACCACTGGACGTCCTTGCGATCCAACACGCGTTTACAAATCGCCGCCGAATTACGCTTCAGAGCCTGGTACTCGCTGCTGTATGCTAAACCCATTATACTCTGGGTCCACGGAAGCGCAATTGTTCTACTAGACTATGCGTTAAATGCCGCGCATGCGCAACATGCTGAGCTCAATAAGAATGGGCTATTCCTTTTAAAACGCATTTCTAAAAGGACATCGCCGGCTTATTGCAATACTAAATCAGCATACTGCTTCGATTCACAACTGATACACCTACTGACATCACATATCTGTGTTTTGATTTCGTTGCACAGGGCCCAGGGGTATTAAATCACATGGGTCTGTTATCTGCATCAAACGGGGGGGGGGGGACGTATAGCGAGTCTCGTTCCCAACGGATGGATTACATCACCGCTACGCAGTGTACCTGTATGCAAGAGTAATGAATAATCAAAATTATCTTGAACCCTCCAGTAGAGCACACACATAGGTACCTTGGTAAATGTCTTAAATACACTTATTTTGTGCTCTTTTTGTAGTTTAAAGTTTCGCCACTTTAAATATGGATTTATCCCTTGTAAATATTCAAATGAACATGTCAAAATTACCAATATTCTTATAGAACCTTTTCTTGTGTCATGTGACCGCTCAGTAATCTGACATGCGTCAGTGTCACACAATATAAATTAATACACGTCCGCCATGTTGATTCACAACTTTTACGGAAATATCCGAGTGACGAAAAGAAATATTCCCTTCTCTACTGGATATGACCGAACGCTTTGCGGTTTGCTATTTTTAAGCGTTGTACCTCGCTGTTCATATTACAATTGTAAGAAAATCTTTAATCAGTTCTGGCTGAATCAAAAGTTTATATGCTTTCCTGCAAGCTCAGATAAATGAACTATGGCAGAGTCCTATATCCAGGACTCATGACTTTTGTCATATAGATCTAGGACGTCTGAAATATTAAATACTATATAGAGTTGATAGCTCAGAACAATATCAATAAGTGTTCTCATATCTCATGTTTAGAAAAAAACAAACAACAAACAAAGAAATATAGCAATGGTTAAGTCCGACTTTGGTGTGTACCTCATACATCAAGAATCAGGAAGAAGATGCTTAGTCAGTGTGGTAAAGAAATTCACCAGTTCACCCTGTGGTCAAAGTTAGAGTGAAACCTTGTAATCACGCAATTTCATGACACCCCACAAGCTAAAATGAGCAGAGCCTAAACCAAACCTACACCAGAATTGCAATGATGTACACTGATACAAGATTAATCACCAGACCAAGTCACACATTGTTCCTAGAGGCACATGTCTGATGCAACATTTATATGGCTATTGATGATTTTATTGGTGCAACCTCTACAAAAAGGCAACAGCTAGTCATCACAGATAGAAGACTTTGGCCTTATTCTAATTAGTTTCAAAAGTCAACAATTTGTGGCTCTATCAAACCTGATAGTTATAAATGTAATTATTAAGCAAAAGTTACCGGGAAGGCAAAGATGCCTATGACCAAGAAGAGAACAAGGAACATCACCACGACAACTGATATGATGGGCCACTTATAGCGTTTCCAGATGATAAATTGACACGTTTTGAGAGGGGAGGTGATCCACAGGAAAGAGGTCGGAGGTCGACTGCAAGGGGGGAGAAGTGGAGAGAGACAAGTGAGTGGGGAAAGAAGCCATGAAAAGGGCCACAGCAGACTTTGGTGGAGGGAGGAAAGGGTTTTCATTGGGCTCATCTCTTCCCACCCCAGAGGGCTTCATTTTGTGTTCATCTTCAGTCAGTAATTCTATCTCCAACTCAAGCTTCCCCTGTCAAGATGGGAATGGTTTGAGGGGTGGAGAGGAGTGAGGTGGAGGGTGAGATACAGAGAGCATTTAGAGTGAGGAGGTGTGAGGTGGGAATGGTGTGAAGGGTGAGGCAGATAGGATGAGGAAGAGTGAGATGCAGAACATAACAAGCTCTCAACCAAGACGCATTTCACTACCCTCCCTGCACAAGCTTTCTCCACAAACACATCCACTCACAGTAAGTTCTGGGCCATCAGCTCTGCGACTGTAGACTGGCCAGAAGCCTTGGCTCTCTTCTTTTCAAAGAGGTTCATCATCTTATTGTCCTCTGAGGAGGCCATGTCTGGCAGCTGCTTCAGGGAGCAGGAGGTAGAGGAGGTAGCAGGCTTGGGCATGTTGTTAAGATTGAAGTCCACAGTACCTGTATGTGTATAGGTGTGTATATGTATGTGTATATGTGTGTATATGTGTGTGTATGTGTGTGTGATGTTGCAAGTACGAGTGCATGTGTGTGTGTTTGTGTGTGTAGGTGTGTGTAGGCGTGTGTGTGGTTTGTGTGGGTAGGTGTGTGGATAGGTGTGTGTGTGTAGGTGTGTGGTGTGTAGGGGGTGTATGTGGTGTTGTATATGTGGTGTATATGTGTGTATATGTGTGTGTATGGTGTGTGTGATGTTGCAAGTACGAGTGC
>JABACO010000014.1:241739-267299 GCA_013339895.1 Ephydatia muelleri
CAAAGGGAGGAGGGGAGAGGGAGGGAACAGGGAGGAGGGAGAGGGAGGGGAGGGAAAGGGAGGAGGGAGGGGAGAGGGAGGGAACAGGAGGAGAGGAGAGGGAGGGAACAGGGAGGAGGGAGAGGGAGGGAACAGGGAGGAGGGGAGAGGAAGGAACAGGGAGGAGGGGAGAGGGAGGGAACAGGGAGGAGTTTGAACACTACCTTAGCAGTAACAGCACATTTCAAGGAATATTTCAATAGCACAAAAGGAACCTGCCGTTTTTACCAGAGCAAAGTACTGCACACAGATGGTATTATAAGACCTTACATACTTTCTCATGACTCACAACAGATTGATTGGAAAGACGCAGATATCTCCAAGATGCAGTAAAAACAGGATTTATGTCTGTAGAGGCCATGCTAGAAGATCAAAGTGGAAGTTTCATCCCGGTAAGAAAAATGGGTCCCTAAAGAGTGACATCTCGGCACACTCAAGACACACAATATGGCAATCAAATATTTTGTCATGTGCACTCACCATCTCACATTTTATCCTCACCAACCTCCCTTCTCAAACTCAGCAAACTCTCCCTCACCAAACCTGCCAATCCACCCTCACCAAACCTTCCCATTTCACCCTCCCATTCCACCCCCACCAAACCCTACAATTCTTTTTCGCCTCATTCCTCTGATCAGAAAATTTAACTAAGGTTCAATGACTTGACGTTCACTGTGGTACATATTCTCTCTGACAACACATTTACCTCTCCCATCTTCAACAGAATGCCAAATTACTGATTGATGTCACATACTCCACGCCCATGGATGAAAGGGCTGAAAATCCATCTATTCAAACTGCCGTCAGGAAAAATCTTGGATCAGTGTTCCAAGTTTATCAGGAGGATTTGTGAAGCGGGCCCTGCCAACTTCTCAGCCTATTGATGACAGTGAAGGTAGTGTAATGTTTCAGTAATGTTCAAGTACAGAGGTGTACAGAGGTGTACAGAGGTATACAGAGGTGTCGTGTTCCAGTAGAAGTTGTAGGTAATGCATGTAGATCCAGACACTGTAGAGAGGTAGAAGGGAATGTGCACAGGAAGCTTCAGACCTACACAACCCAATGGTAGTGCAGTGCAATTGAGACCCAGAAACAACAGGCGACTATCCTCATATGCTTAGGACTGATTGTAGGCTGTTCACACTGAACCTGGCCACATGTAATCATATCATACTCCTGCTGGACCTGGTCACATGTAATCATATCATACTCCTGCTGGACCTGGTCACATGTAGTCATATCATACTCCTGCTGGACCTGGTCACATGCAGTCATATCATACTCCTGCTGGACCTGGTCACATGCAGTCATATCATACTCCTGCTGGACCTGGTCACATGTAGTCATATCATACTCCTGCTGGACCTGGCCACATGTAGTCATATCATACTCCTGCTGGACCTGGTCATATGTAGTCATATCATACTCCTGCTGGACCTGGCCACATGTAGTCATATCATACTCCTGCTGGACCTGGTCACATAGTCATATCATACTCCTGCTGGACCTGGTCACATGTAGTCATATCATACTCCTGCTGGACCTGGTCACATGCAGTCATATCATACTCCTGCTGGACCTGGTCACATGCAGTCATATCATACTCCTGCTGGACCTGGTCACATGCAGTCATATCATACTCCTGCTGGACCTGGCCACATGTAGTCATATCATACTCCTGCTGGACCTGGTCACATGTAGTCATATCATACTCCTGCTGGACCTGGACACATGCAGTCATATCATACTCCTGCTGGACCTGGTCACATGTAGTCATATCATACTCCTGCTGGACCTGGTCACATGTAGTCATATCATACTCCTGCTGGACCTGGTCACATGCAGTCATATCATACTCCTGCTGGACCTGGTCACATGCAGTCATATCATACTCCTGCTGGACCTGGTCACATGTAGTCATATCATACTCCTGCTGGACCTGGTCACATGTAGTCATATCATACCTGCTGGACCTGGTCACATGCAGTCATATCATACTCCTGCTGGACCTGGTCACATGTAGTCATATCATACTCCTGCTGGACCTGGTCACATGCAGTCATAATACTCCTGCTGGACCTGGTCACATGTAGTCATATCATACTCTGCCATGCATATGCAAACTTGGCATGATTTGTGCTCCACTTTATAATCAGATAAATTATTTATTTAAATACAAATTGTAGTTAAGGTACCATGCAATGCTTGTTCATGTATCAATTCACAATGGAACCTTAATTGTTTTTGGTCACCACAACATGACTACTCCCTCAATACATCATCCCAGCATACACCATCCCAGCATACACCATCCCCAGCATACACCATCCCAGCATACACCATCAAGGCACACCATCACAGTACATCATCACAACATGCCATCACGGCACACCATCACAGAAACACCATCATGGCACACCATCACAGTACATCATCACAACATGCCATCACAGCATACCATCACAGTATCATGTAACACACCATCACAGCACATCCTCCCACACTCCAAATGATTATTAATTAAAAGTAAGATGTATGAAGAATCTTCTGACAGAACACTGTAGAATGAATACGCCCAAGCTGATAATTAAAAACTACCAAGTTGTAACCAAACACAGATCTGAATCATATCTTTATACAGACAGCAAGATGTACATATACCTTTGCACCTTTGATACACCTTCCAGCACACATAATACACTCTTACCCAACTCTTTCCTCCCTATGTGGTTAAGATTTGTGAGGAAGCACGTTTGTTTGTACAATACATGCTTATATGATACCAAAGTTCTTCCTGGTCCTAGGCTTCTATGGTTGCTGATAAGTTGCAGGCTATGCAGTTCTCGACTCTAATGGGACCAAATCCCACGCTTAGAAAGCTCATCAATCTTTCTTCCTGAAACAGTCGCATGCCTGGAGTGGCTTTGGCACCAAGCCACAACTCCTGTTCACTGCAGATGAAACCATTTGCTACTGCAGCACATGGCACAGGCAGTCCTCTCTGTTAGCTCCAGATCAATTAGGTCTTTGTGTTACAACAGCACATAGCAAAGGCATTATTTCTGTAGCAGACCAACTTGGCTACCTGCTCTCTGCATGGCATGTGACAAGCTCTGTGCATGGGAGGGTCGTTGCTCTTGTGAAAGGCTGTGTGCATCATTTTGCTATTCCCAGTAAACAGTATACTTCAGTGGCAAGAATAGTACGTTCATGGTCTTGCACTGTATCTAAGCCATAGCAGATCTAAGGGAAGGGGGTGTGGTGGAGGGAGGTTGGGGATTTAACCCCTCCCCCTCTCATCCGTGTTCATGGCAGACACAATTAGACAACTGTGATTGGCAGAGATAAATTACCTTCTCCTCGTACACCACCACTGCAAAGCCTACTGAAACGTTTATGAAACAACTACAAAACGTATTTGCATATAGCACAACCCTGCATGTGCAAAGTGGTGTTGAAGTGGAATGGGGGGATGGTGTGTGGACTGGTGATAGGTGTGGTGTGTGAACTTTTAGAGCACACCTTCACTCTTGGCACAAGTACATACACGGCCAAAAGAGTGGCCTTTTGTTTTTACAGGAATGGGGATAAGGATGAAACCATTTTGTTTAATTATTGTCTGTTTTCTTTTTTGTATATCAGATGACAATGAATCCAGTGGTACCATGGCAACGTAAGTCACCTGACTCAGGTATCATGGGTCTCATGGATCTAAGTTACCTGCCACATTGTTTGGATCGTGGAAAGTGAAATAATCCCCTCCCACCCCCTCCCACCCCCCCCTCCACCCTCCCACCCCCTCCCACCCCTCCCACCTCCTCCCACCCTCACCCCCACACACACAGACACACACACTGGAATGACGATCTCACCAACAAATCTGCAAATGCAACTGCTTCAAATGTAGCAAGCATGCCAAATAAGCCAATAGATTTTCAGGTAATATGATAATGGTGTACACACTCACACACATACATCCATACACTCACACACACACACACAGATGGACACACATGTACACACTCAATCTCATATAACTCACAGCATGTTCATCTATTTCTACCAATAAGATTCGCATCCACATCATTGAAGCACGCAAGCTTGAGGGAGAGTTTGTAAGAGCACTTGTTAAGGTTGCCGTAGGAAACGTTGTCAAGGAAACATCCACCAAGTGTGGCACAAACAACCCATTTTGGGATGAGGTCAGTGTGTGTGTCTGTATATGTGCATCGTTGTTGGTGTATGTGTGTATGTGGGTGCTTACATATATATGATGTGACATGTATGTGTATTCATGTGGTTTTCATGTGCTTAAAATTTCATGTGTGTATCTTTGTTGGTGTAATGCATTAGCATGCATATGGTATGGGCAGGGGCATATGTGTGTGACATATGCAGTGTACATGCATGTGTATGTATGTGTGTATGTGTATGTGTGTGCTTTTTACGTGTGTGGAAACATGAGCATGCAAATATTTAACAGCAACGTTGTGAAATATTTACTCCTGTTAGACGTTGGTGTACAACTTCAAGGAACATCCTCAGCTGTTGATGGATAAAGCTGTGAAGTTCAAAGTGCTGAATACACGAAAGATACTGAAAGATGCAGGTGATTGGGTCCTTCGAGGTGAGCTAGGATGGGCTTATGGGGAGTATGGGGTTATGGAGTACTGGAGGATGGGGTTATGGAGTACTGGAAAATGGGTTTAGGATACTGGAGGATTGGTGGATGGTGAGCTGGAGGATTGGTCTTAAGCTCATTTGTAGGCGGTGTAATTTCGGAAGTTCTTCTATTCAGGGGTAAAATGCATGCAGCAATAATAGTCTGTGGATATTACCCCAGGGTTTGATGTAGAACATGGGTACTTGAAGCAAAGAGCTAGGTTTTGGTTTTATTGGACTCTATTTGTTTTGATTCGTATTACCGTCTGTTACCATACAAGTAGCTGCTGCTATGTGCCTATTTTACATAGCCATCCCTAGTGTCATGTGACTACCACATGACCTGTTGCACCTTGTCATGTGACTGTCCCCTTTAGTTTGATGTAGGTCTGGCATACAGTGAACCAGACCACTGCTTCATTCACAAGTGGCTCCTTCTCACAGAACCTCATGACTCCACTGGAAAACCCAAGGTGTGATGGAGTCCATACATGATGCAACATGATGTAATGATGTTATGTAATTCTGATGTAATGTATGCTATATTTTGTAATGTGATGCAATGTAATGTAGTATGACATAAAGAAGTATGATGTAATCTAACACAAATTCTTGTTTGCTGAATGAAGGGGTTCTTGAAGATAAGCATCAATGTCCTCGGGCCAGGGATGGATGCCACACCATCTCCTTCCATTTGCAGCCCTGACAATGTTGACATTGAGTCGTGAGTGAGCCAGCTTTTGCAGGCCTACATTCACCACAATGTTCAAACCATTTCCATAGCAACTTGCTCCGCCCATCCGGGGCTCAGATCCAACCTGCCACCCTGCATGTACGCATCTTTGAAGCAGCAGACCTCCCCCAAATGGACCCCGCCTACTTCAACAAGTTCAAGAAGCTCTTCAACTCCCAGGCCACACCCAAGGATCTGGTGGATCCCTACGTCACCCTGAGTATCGCCGGTCACCACGGGAAGACCAAGGTGATATGGAATGATCAGGATCCCAGTGGAACCACCAGCTGAACATGGCCATCAGGGTGCGTTAAATAGGGAGGTGGGTAGGTGGGACTTATGGTGTCATCAATTTGAATTTCAGTTTCCGCTGTTCAGTGAAAGGATTCGATTTCAACTCAAAGACAAGTATGTGCATATGTATTTATCATCACCATGACAATTACATGTACCACAACATAACTGCATCAGAGCTGTCACTTCATCATCATCCCCATTACTCCTCCCCTTTCCATACTTCTCCCTATCACCACACTATCAAAGGATGGGTGGTGTATGTGTGATAAGCCACTTGAGGAAAGTAGCACAATCCATCAGAACTAGAGGAAATATATATAAATCTTTTGTAGAGAGGGAGAGAGAGGAAGGGGAAGAGGAGGAAGTTTGGGAGGAGGGATAAAGGGAGAAGAGGGAGGAGTCAGGAGATGGGGTGGGGAGGAGGATGAAGGAGGACACCATAGGCCAGATGCTTAAGTTGCTGTGTAGTCTAACCTTATTCTAGGGCAGGTATCCATGGTGACCACTATACTAGCAAGATAGAAACTAAGGATTCTCTGTGTTTCGGTTGCTTTGTGGCTCACATGAGTGTGGGGCCTGGATGGTATTAACACCATTGTGCCAGTCCAGTTGGCAGGCTATTGATTTTTAATTATGATTCTTGATAACTAGAGATCAGACAACTACTGATGACCTGATTGGTACCTACTTTATGAAACTATCACAGATTCCCCAAATGGTAGGTTTGTCCAGAAGATCCAGAAGGCAGGGCCAGCTGGTAGGAACACACACACACACACACACACACATACACACACACACACACACACACACACACACACACACACACACACACACACACACACACACACACACACACACACACACCACACTTATGCATTGAAACAGTTTTGTACCATGTCTTACTGTGTGACATACACTCAATGATCCAAAGATCCATGTGCCCATGTCCCAAAGATCCATGCTCCCAATGATCATGTGTTCATACACCCAAGGATCCATTGCCCATGTCTCATACACCAAGGATCCATTACCCATGTCTCATACACCCAAGGATCCATTGCCCATGTCTCATACACCCAAGGATCCATTGCCCATGTCTCATACACCCAAGGATCCATTGCCCATGTCTCATACACCCAAGGATCCACATGTGCAGATTCATTTATGTTTCCAATTACAGACCTCCCACCGACCTTTGGCCCTTGTTACATTAACTTCTATGGCTCCCCCAGAGAGTTTTCAGATTTAGGTGATGCGTATGAGTATCTCAACGAGGGAGTGTAAGTCTGGGGACCAGATCAGCCAAACTGAGGGGAGGGAGGGGCAGTAGGAGGATAAGAATGGGTTGGGGCATATACCAATGTAAGACTGGAACTTAGCAGTCAAAGGGACACTGTGTGGGGAAATGGATTTAAACAATGGGTGTGGTGTCATTCCTTGCACAGCTGGAGGGTGTGGCCTACAGAGGCAGGTTGCTGGTGGAGGTGACCACATCAGTGGGTGTGCTTCCAAAAGAGAAGCACGAGGAGATAAACCACAGTACATCCGAGCAGCCAAGGTAAGGTTTCTGTTGGAGGAAGGTGGCAGGGGGAGAGTAGAGGAAGTCACGTGAGGTCATTGCAATCAATAAGATGCAAAAATATCCGATTGTTAACTGAATATAAAAGTTTTGTATACTAAACACCATGTTCATGTACTTGAAACGTGATGTTAGTATACTTTGAAACATGATGTTAGTATACTTGAAATGTGATGTTAGTGTACTTGAAACATGATGTTAATATGATGTTAGTATACTTCAAACGTGATGTTAGTATACTTGAAACATGTTAGTATACTTGAAACATGATGCTAGTATACTTGAAACATGATGTTAATATGATGTTAGTATACTTCAAACGTGATGTTAGTATACTTGAAACATGATAGTATACTTGAAATGTGATGTTAGTATACTGAAACATGATAGTATACTTGAAATGTGATGTTAGTATACTGAAACATGATGTTAGTATACTTGAAACATGTTAGTATACTTGAAACATGATTTTAGTATACTTGAAACGTGATGTTAGTATACTTGAAACATGATGTTAGTATACTTGAAACATGATGTTAGTATACTTGAAACATGTTAGTATACTTGAAACATGATTTTAGTATACTTAAAACATGATGCTAATATACTTGAAACATGATGCTAGTTCCGCATTATCTCAATTCGTCCACCAACAATACAATAAAAGAGAAAGATGTAGCTTGGTGGCATATTAGCATATTGGGTACATATGAACAATATATAGCCAACCAATGACTAATTACAACATCATTATATATTATGGTACATTGACTACATTGATATCAATAGAGTCATAATATGTAATTAATTGATGGTTCCATTCTTAGTAAGAAATTCTTCTTTCCCCTTTCTTCTGTTGTCTCTTCTGTTGTCACGGCAGCCGTTTCTCAAGAAACGCAAGTACAAGCTGTGTTGTGCATTCCTAGGTGCTTCCATGATCGAACCATTTGAGGACACTGTACAGTTTGAGGTCAGCATTGGTAAGGGACAACAAACACATGTGTTCTGTGGAAATTCTTTTTAAAGTCCACTTGGCCAAGTAGGTAACTGTGGAAACAAGCTGGATGAAAGTGTGTGTTCCCAGATGTCCTCCACCCCTCCCCTGAAGCCCATGTGGGATGGCAACGAGTACTATTTCCTTCCGTGGATGGACAAGAAGCCTGTGGTGATGGTAGACAGTGAGTGGGAGGATTGTAATCATCGTATTGAGACGGCCAACATGCTTGAGAACATCGCTGAGAGTCTGGTACGTATGTGTGGGGTGTGTGAGCATGTGAGAATATGATGTGTGTTAGTATGTATGTTAGCATGCTCATGTATTGTGTTCGAGATTACCGAATTTTCAACTGAAAAAATTTCTGGAGGATAAAGTTTTATTTAGACTATCAGATGTAGAATATTATACAACTTAATTAAAATATATTTGGGTAAAATTTTTTGAGAATCAGCAAAAATATGTCATCATCAAATTTTCCAATTATGGTATGTTCACAATTGTATGAGGTGCATGTATTGGTATGTATTAGTGTGTGTGTGTGTGTGTGTGTGTGTGTGTGTCTGTGTGTGTGTGTGTGTGTGTGTGTGTGTGTGTGTGTGTGTGCATGTGTGCATGAATATGAGAGAGTGTGTGCATCGTCTATGCTGACTTGCTAAATTATTATGAACAAACAAAGTATAAATTCTGGAAACAACTGGTGTGTTTGTTAAATTAACCTGTTAGACATAGCTTATTAGAGGACGCTGTAATTATCATAATTTTATTACACTTCCACGTCACTTTGAATGTGATCTTCCAAAGGAGACTCAACTGACTGCTCTGAAGCAACATGCCGGGAAGAAAAGATTTGAACACAACCTGAATGCATTTCTGAAGAGTGCCTGCAGTGAGCTCGAGTGAGTGCTACGGTATCTGTGGTGCTGGTGTCCATGGTGCTGGTATCCATGGTGCTGGTATCCATGGTACTGATATCCATGGTGCTGGTATCCATGATGGTGACATCATGATATTGGTATCCATGACACGATGTTTTTAGCGTTGGCATTGATGGCAGGTGAATAGCATAGAAGGCTCACTGGAACATTCTCTCCTGTTCTAGGGAGGCTGTGAATTGGCTGAGACCAACCAAACCACTCACTGAATCTCTGAATCCATCCAATGCTCTCGACAACCTTCTCTTAGAACACCGCCATTGTCAGCTGGTGGGTAGTGTGTCCTTCTTGGCCACCTGATCAGCCCACAAGCCCACACACATACACAAATGCACATGTACCCATATTTGGACTACACCATAGTGTCTTAGTACATGGCTATGGTCACCCAGCCACTTAATGGAGACCACACGCTGAAGCACATAGTGCACTACACACACAAGCCAACAGCATTCCATCTTTGACCATATGAGATGTTGGTTTGTCAACCACATAAATGGTTGTGTTCTTCCCCAGCTTTCTGCTATAAAAGAACTGGGTACAATTGGTGACAGCCTTGCTCTTGTAAGACGTAAAGGCACTGCTGCTAAGGTGACAAGAAACCATGCTGACTACATCATGGAGTGCACAAACATCATTACAATGATAAGACAACTGGCAATCGAAGTAAGGCCTTTGACTTCCTTGCATGGCTCAATTTGACCTCAAAAACCTTGCCCTCAAACATCCATCACTTCTCTGCCTTTTGTGCATCATCTTCTCCCATCCCTCTCATGTCTTCCACACCCCACACCTCACCACTCCTCCCTCTGTGTCTTCCATCACCCTCCCCTTCCTCCAGCCCCAGAACTCTATCCCTGATGTCATCTTCTGGATGCTGTGCGATAACAAGAGGGTGGCATACCATCGTATCCCCTCCCACCACCTCATGTATGCCACCCGGCCAGAGGGCAGGGGGAGAATGTGTGGGAGGGTGCAAACCTTCTTCTTGAAGGTGAGAGGGTGTGGGGGTGAACAGGTGGTGAGCAGTATGTGATTCTTGACAGGGGTGTGAGTTGTGATGTGCCCACACACATGCATACTGTAGTGATTTGACCATCAGATGTGTGTGAGGTTAGTGTAGTGATGTGACCATCATGTGTGTGAGGGTAGTGTAGTGATGTGACCACCAGATGTGTGTGAGGGTAGTGTATGTGTGTGAGAGTAATGTAGTGATGGGATCTCAGATGTGTGTGCATGTGCATGTGTTTTAGTGTAGAGGGAGTCTGTGATGAATTAATACATTATTTCAAATCAGAAATTATGATCCAATCTTGCATTTCAATACTTTTAATACTTTTATTCCAATCAATGTGATGGCGATAATTTCTAAACAAATTTGACAGGGCAGTCTTGAATTCAATATTAATGCACAATCCTAATTACTTGTTCCACATTGAATTAACGGGATGTCGAGTGTCATACAGTGTCTGGCTAATGTCTATTCTCTCCACACATTGTCCCCTAAGCCTCCATCGCTGGCAAAGGAAGAGGACTTGGAAGGGGCGGTGGGCAGGGCTCAGATGCAGGTGGTGGTGTGGCTAGGGAAGGAGGAGGAGCACAGAGTGTGGTCCCAGAACATGCCCGGGGAGAACTGGCTGTCTTTGCCGAAGCTGTGAGTGTGACCCTTGTGTCCATGGGGAAAGGGAATCTGTATGCACGTGTGCAGCTGGTTTATAAGTGTGTGTGTGCATGTGTGTGTGCATGTGTGTGTATGTGTGTGTATGTGTGTGTGCATGCGTGTGTGCATGTGTGTGTGCATGTGTGAGTGCATGTGTGTGCATGTGTGTATATGTGTGTGCATGTGTGTGCATGTGTGTGTGCATGTGTGTGCATGTGTGTGCATGTGTGTGTGCATGTGTGTGTGCATGTGTGTGCATGTGTGTGTGCATGTGTGTGCATGTGTGTGCATGTGTGTGTGCATGTGTGTGCATGTGTGTGTGCATGTGTGTGTGTGCATGTGTGTGCATGTGTGTGTGCATGTGTGTGCATGTGCGTACATGTGTGTGCATGTGTGTGCATGTGTGTGCATGTATATGCATGTATATGCATGTGTGTGCATGTGTGTGCATGTGTGTGCATGTGTGTGTGCATGTGTGTGTGCATGTGTGTGCATGTGTGTGTGCATGTGTGTGCATGTGTGTGCATGTGTGTGTGCATGTGTGTGCATGTGTGTGTGCATGTGTGTGTGCATGTGTGTGTGTGCATGTGTGTGCATGTGTGTGTGCATGTGTGTGCATGTGCGTACATGTGTGTGCATGTGTGTGCATGTGTGTGCATGTATATGCATGTGTGTGCATGTGTGTGCATGTGTGTGTGCATGTGTGTGTACATGTATGTGCATGTGTTGTGTGTTATGCATGTACATGCATGCATGTGTATACAAATGTGTGTATGTATAATATGTGTGATGTGTGTGATGTGTGTAGTGATGTGTGGGTGCATGTGTTGTGCTCATTTGAATGGATTCTGAACACGGGCCTCTGTGGATGAACAGGGAAGGTGGAGATGTGGATGTGGAGGGTGGGAAAGGGGAGGGTGGGAGGATGGAGGGGACAGCATCCACTGTTCAAATGTCATCTTTTGGTCCCTACCAGTATGAGAATCAAACCATTGTTGGGGGGATATGGAACAGTACTCTCATGTTGGACTGGCCCAGCTGGTCTGACGTGACGGGAAAGATTAGCCAACCCTTGGAGGCATTCACTCCACCACAGGGATGGGCCTGGGCACAAGACTGGGTCATCAGTCCAGACGTCAGGTGAGCTGTTTACTAACATGCACACATACACACACACATTCACACACACACACATACACACATTCACACACACACGCACACACACACACAACACACACACATTCACACACACAACACACACACATTCACACACACACACATGCACACACACACATGCACACATGCACACACACATTCACACACACACAAACACACAACACACATACACACATACAATATAGTTCTTTACTATATTCCTATGCTAATGATGTTTGATGGTTTTAGATGTTACTGCATTTTAAGCTTTCAACCCTGAGAACAGATTGTTCTGATTTGTTGTCATGGCAGCATGCCATTAGACCCAGACGATGGAAAAATGGAGTGGAAAGAAGAGAGCTTTGAGATACAGGAGAGGTTTATTGGAGGATTGTGGCAGGAAGAGGCATCCTTTTGGACAATGCTCGTGAGTTAATTCTGCTTCATTGTTTGCCTTCAATGACGTGGTTGTATTTAACCCCTGCCCCCTAAACCCATCTGCTTGTGTTTTATTAGCCTTTATAACCCCTGCCCTCCCCCACATACACCACACCCCCTGCTCTCCCCCCACATACACCACACCCCCTGCCCTCCCCCATATACACCACATCCCCTGCCCTCCCCCACATACACCACACTCCCTGCACACACACACACACACACTTTGTTGGTCTGGCTGACATTTACTAATACAAGTAAATTAAAACTTCTCTATTGAGGAGGTGATTTTTGGATATAGGATTGGTGGTGCAAGAAGCAAGGAAACAAGGTACACTACTGTTACAGTGGGTTTTGATAAGAATACTACAACTAAACAGTCCTAAAATTTGCAAATAAAGAAGCCTATTTGAAATGTACATAGGACTGTTGGGTTGTAGAATCCAATCAAACTCCACTGTTTCCTTGCTTTTTACACTCATCTAACAAATCACTTTCCCGAACTTTTATTCCTTCCCGGGATCTGAGCAGTATCGTTCAGTCTAGAACATTTATTTGGGCAGCACTGGACTGTTAAAACCTAACCATGTTCTTTGCTCGTGCTTATTATTAGCCATTAAACTTGGACTCTGTGGCTTCATGGTATCTGGGTAGAAGCCCGCTTGGCCTCAGGACCGTCTTTGTACCGTGCTGCTTTTGTTTTTTCTCTCGATACTTCAGAGTTCCCGTGTAAACCATCACTGCTCTTGCCTTGGTCACCTCTAAACACAGCTCAAGCAAAATCTTCTTCTTTTACATACCATTTACATTTTAAAAATACATTTCTCTACATTTCTTTTTTGTTGATACATGCAGCGTGGCAACCACTAAGGAATTGCACCTGCTTTACTTTAGAATCGGTTCCCCAACTGGAAAAATGTTTCCAGCATTCTTTTCGCTACTCAAGTGCATAGTAAGTGTTCACATATTCTATAAAGTAACCTCGACCGGCCATTTCCGATTGATATCTTCACCAGATAATGTTCTATTGAACATGTTATTTTTATGAAAAGACACCTCTAGGAGTAAAATGCTACAATTTGATGTCTATTTTGTCTTCGCACGATGTTTTTAACTCGAGTTACATGTGATGAACGGAAGGAGAAGAAGCAGCAGAAAAATTAAATGGAAGTGCCGATCTGTCGCTCTACTTAAACGGCCCTGTTCAACGTAGCGCATATGTAGATATCTATCGTGTCTTTGATGGGCAACGCTTCGTTATCGTTTTTTTTTTAAACGCTCGCATTGGATGTTATCTGCTGTGTTGTGCACAACAGGGGCCAAGGTTCAGGTCCAGTTTCTGTTGAGCATGTCCTTGTGAAATAGGTAGTTCTGTCTTGTAGCTCTAGTGCTAGTATCATACATTTTTAAAAAGCCTGTATCGCTAATCAATCGACCTTACTTTTTTTTTCTTCTGAAAATTAGATTGAAAATTAGATTCAATACCCAGGCTCATCGAATCACATGTGCTCATTGTTTAATTCCCATGTGAAGACTCTGTAAATACATATGGAACGTTCTATACGAAAATGGGTCTTGTGGATTTTATTTTATAACATAAAATTTAAATCGATATATCTTTCGAAATATTCCTATTTTTAAAACAACATACCACACCATTATTATATGTGAAAATCCATTTTGGTGTCTTACACATGCGGGGTAACGACGTTTCAAGGTCCGATACCCCGTAGGGTTCAAAACGGCCACATCTTCAGGTAGGAGTGTCCAAATCGGTTCAAAATAAGTATCTATGTAGAAGGGTCCTACCGCTATTGATTTGTTCTGTTCGTTAATTTTTGCTTTATCCGTTATGGAGATACAAGTGTGCAAAGAAATTGCATATTTCCCGGGCGTTACGCGCCATTAACGTATTACGACTGGCTTCGAAGACGTCCTCGTAATACGTTAATGGCGCGTAACGCCCGGGAAATATGCAATTTCTTTGCACACTTGTATCTCCATAACGGATAAAGCAAAAATTAACGACCAGAACAAATCAATAGCGGTAGAACCCTTCTACATAGGTACCTATTTTGAACCGATTTGGACACTCCTACCTGAAGATGTGGCCGTTTTGAACCCTACGGGGTATCGGACCTCGAAACGTCGGTACCCCGCATGTGTAAGACACCAAAATGGATTTACACATATAGTAATGGTGTGGTATGTTGTGTTAAAAATAGGAACCTGATAGCCTAACCAAAGTCGTTCTGAGAGCAACCGATTTTCGTTAATATTTCGGAAGATATATCGATCTAAATTTTATGTTATTAAATAAAATCCACAAGACCCATTTTCGTATAGAACGTTCCATATCAACTGTTATCGTCTCACGTGACTTAGCATTATCATGTCACGTGACTTAGTGTTATGTCACTACACAGTTATTATTTCTATGTCATCTCTGCCACTGTATGTAGGTGGGCGGTGAGCTGATACAATCTATGGATGGTGAGGGAGTTGCATACACAGTCACTAAGGATGACTTCGAGTGTCCCCTTGGGTGGGCGTGGTCAGGAGCCTGGTTAGTGGACAACACAAAAGGGGATCCAGAAGGTTTGTGCAATGCATGGATTGTGATTAACCCCTTTGGTGTGCATAATCACCCCTTTGGTGTGCATTGTTACCTTGGAGATATGAAACACAACTGTACACTGTTCTATTGGTGTACATTGCTGCCCAGAATATACATGTTTAAACCCTCTAGTTAGTCTGTTGCTTTGGAGACTAATGCATTCATGCCTTAGCTGTATGTTTAATTTCCTCCATTTGCTTATCTCTTGAAAAGGGTTGTTTATGCACACACCTATATTGTAACTTTAGAAGACTGGGAGCTACAGTGCTAGCATTCACAGTGTTGTGTGTAATGGCTCCTTCCAGTGTTGTGTGTAATGGCTCCTCACAGTGTTGTGTGTAATGGCTCCTTCCAGTGTTGTGTGTAATGGCTCCTTCCAGTGTTGTGTGTAATGGCTCCTTCCAGTGTTGTGTGTAATGGCTCCTCACAGTGTTGTGTGTAATGGCTCCTCCCAGTGTTGTGTGTAATGGCTCCTTTGTGTAATGGCTCCTTCCAGTGTTGTGTGTAATGGCTCCTTCCAGTGTTGTGTGTAATGGCTCCTTCCAGTGTTGTGTAATGGCTCCTCCCAGTGTTGTGTGTAATGGCTCCTCTGCAGAACTGTGTGTGTGTGTTCATGTCATCTGCTCTACAGAGCTGTGTGTGTGTGTGTGTTCATGTCATCTGCTCTACAGAACTGTGTGTGTGTTCATGTCATCTGCTCTACAGAACTGTGTGTGTGTTCATGTCATCTGCTCTACAGAACTGTGTGTGTGTTCATGTCATCTGCTCTACAGAACTGTGTGTGTGTGTGTGTGTATGTGTGTGTTCATGTCATCTGCTCTACAGAACTGTGTGTGTGTGTGTGTGTGTTCATGTCATCTGCTCTACAGAACTGTGTGTGTGTGTGTGTTCATATCATCTGCTCTACAGAACTGTGTGTATGTGGTGTGTGTGTGTGTTCATATCATCTGCTCTACAGAACTGTGTGTGTGTGTGTTCATATCATCTGCTCTACAGAACTGTGTGTGTGTTCACGTCATCTCCTCTACAGGTTGGGAATACAGCACACACACTCGTGCATCTCAGTGGGTGTCGTCAGAAAGGACCAATCACCGTGCTCGTAGGAGGAGGTGGACTAGAACAAGAATCCTGGTGTCAGACATTGCTGTACAAGAGGAACGAAGGGTACATTCACCCCACCTGGGAGTGCCCCCCATATATTCACCCCACCTGGGAGTGCCCCCCATACATTCACCCCACCTGGGAGTGCCCCCCATAGGGGCCATAGTGTGCACCAAAATCACACAAGCTGATAATGATATCATGTTAAATTGGCTACAACTTGATTCTCTTGTGATCCTAGTGCCATAGTGTGTACCGGATCAAATACTTATCATGTCCTAATGAACGTAAACTTGGAACGACTGAGGGTTTTTAGGTAAAAGAAAAAAAAAAAGAAAATATGGGTACTAGATATCGATTCCAAGCACTACCACCAACAAGTACCATTTAGGAGAATATCATGTGATATCAGTTACCGATATATTATTTGATTGGATTTAATTTATCTTTATCATTAATTGTTTTGCAATATGACACCAAATCTGAATTCAATCTAGTACTGTTTTGAAGTGGTTTATCGGTGGAAGAGTGACATCATCCTTTTGCATGCAGTGTCCCCATTCCATTCCATTGACCATTATCTGTCATCACCATAGAAACAATTTGCGGACATGATCAGAGATGGGTGGGAGTATTCCTCCAGCAAGAGAGGTCCATTCCACATGAGGAAGAGTTACCTTGACTTCTTTCGAAGGACGTCGCTACCTTCGTAGGATGACCTCTGATGACCCCACTGCTCTGGCCACAGACAAGTTGAACTTTGGAGGGGTAGGGGCAGTAACCCTTTGGTGGTACCTTGACACCATACACTGGCACCTGATGCTGAGATTGGTGCTACTTGGGGCATGGTCTGGTGCTATTGGGTGTAGTCTGTGCTACTGGGGCGTGGTCTGGTGCTACTGGGGCATGGTCTGGTGCTACTGGGGCGTGGTCTGGTGCTACTGGGGCGTGGTCTGGTGCTATTGGGGTGTGGTCTGGTGCTATTCGGGTGTATTTTGAGGCTATCGGGTATGGATTGGTGTTTTAGGGGTGTGTGGTATTTTATGGATGTGGTTTGATGTTTTAGGTTTGGCATTAGAAGAGGTGAGGCTTGCCTGGTCACCAGAGCATTTTAGCAAATCATTTAGAAATCCTCATGTAATCAGTTATGTTGTGAATTATAATCAGTTATGTGGTGGGTTTTAATCAGTTAAGTTATGTGGTGAGTTTTAATCAGTTAAGTTATGTGGTGAGTTTTAATCAGTTAAGTTATGTGGTGAGTTTTAGTCAGTTAAGTTATGTGGTGAGT
Source organism: Ephydatia muelleri (assembly GCA_013339895.1). NCBI lineage: Eukaryota > Metazoa > Porifera > Demospongiae > Spongillida > Spongillidae > Ephydatia > Ephydatia muelleri. Next base: position 259,241 of record JABACO010000014.1, read on the forward strand.
TTTAATCAGTTAAGTTATGTGGTGAGTTTTAATTAGTTAAGTTATGTGGTGAGTTTTAGTCAGCTATGTAGTGATATGAAATGCAATTCTCTACAGCACAAAGGACAGAAGCTGTTCCCAAGGTTATATCTCTCCTTCAAAGGTGAGTGTGGCCACGTGAGGAGAAAGGACTGGGGATGAGGTGCCTTCTCTCTGTCCTCTAGATGAGGAGTGCCATCAGTACCAGCTACGAGGTTACATCTACCAGGCTCGGGACATGCATGGAATCAGCTCTTCAGGGTTCTCAGGTAAAGGGATGGGAGGAGGGATGGGGAGGAGGGATGGGGAGGAGGGATGGGAAGGAAGAATGGGAAGGAAAGATGGGGAGGAAGGATGGGGAGGAGGGATGTGGAGGAGGGATTGGGGAGGAGGGATAGGAGGAGGGATGGGAGGAGGGATGGGGAGGAGGGATGGGAGGAGGGATGGGGAGAGGGATGGAGGGATAGGTGAAGGGAACCGCATGTTCATAATCATGGTTTTGGATCTATCTCCAGAGAGTTCTAGTAGGTATAAAAATCATGTGTACCCATGTCCTATTGTGTTCCCATGTCCTACTGTGGGCACATGCATCTTGTACGCACACAGGTAGCAACCATTCAGATGTTCCCATCGTCTCTGCAGATCCCTACTGTGTGGTGTCTGTTGGGTCCAAAAGCACTCGAACAGTGGTGGTGAAGAATACAGTGACACCAGTGTGGGATGAAACCATTCTGCTTGACGTGCGTATCTATGGAAACCCTGAGGCTATTCAGGCCGCACCCCCTCTTGTGACCTTGCAGTTTAGGAACAAGAACCCAATGGTACATTTGTGCACTTCCCCTCCCTCTCCCCTCCCCTCCTCTCTCCCTCTCCCCACCCCTCCCCTCTCCACTTCTCCACCTTTCAAAATTGATTCTCAAATCTCCACGGCAAGATTCTCTCCCTCCCATTCCTTCTTCCTCCCCTTCCTCCCCATTCCTCTCCCTTCCTCCCCCTTCTTCCTCTCCTCCCCCTTCTCTACCTATTCCCCCCTCCCCTCCCATCTCTCCAAGCTATCCCAGTATTGGCCCTGTACATTGATGTCTGCTATTCCTGTCTCTGCCACACCTCTCTGCAGACAGACGATGACCATCTTGGATGGGCCTTCTGCAAACCTCTTGTACGCCTCAAGCAGAATGCCCCTCCCCCTGAACTGGAGTGGACGGAAATAAGCCGGCTGAGGAAACGTGCAGGGGATGCCCTGGTGACCTTTGAACTGCTGCTGGTAACAAGAGCATCCATACACCCATACACCCATACACCCATACACCCATACACCCATACACCCATACACCCATACACACATACATCCATACACACATACATACATACACACATATATCCATGCATACATACATCTATAGATGTACAAGACACAATGCATACACACATACAAGACACAACGCATACACACATGCACCCATATACATCAAGACACACATGCACACATGCACACATGCCCACATACACACATGCACACATGCACACATACACATATGCACACATGCCCACATACACATGCCCACATACACACATGCACACATGCACACATGCGTCCCGTGCACATAATTTCACATAATTATGTATGTTAATTATCTGACAGTACTGGGCTTCTCGTTTCTAAGGCAAGCCAAGATGTGACGATCCTGCATGGTGCTGAAATGTGGTGAATGAAGCATTCAGTGCCTCATAGCTCTGTGATAGGCAGTCCAGTGTGTAAAATCATTTTCAGAGGACATCATAGACTCCTGAAATATGATGCAGAACCCTGGTTTTGTTAGATAATCTCAGCATATAATTTTAGCATTGTGCATGCAAGGTACATGCTATCAACATGGCATGTTGCCACACTAATGGAGTGTATTCTAATTTTTGCTCACTGTTTCATCCCGAAGAACAATGGCTCCCTCCAAACAGACCTCCCTCCTGGTCCTCCTCCTAAGAGGTACTCCATTCCAGACCACATAAAGCCAGAGGTGAAGCCTAGCAGAATAGAGGTGGGTGTGGCTTACATGTCTGCCTGGAGATCTAATCTTCTGCATATCCTTTTCTACTACCACTACACCCCCTCCCCCACCCCCCTCAACCAAATCCTCTCCTGGATTTACTTCCTTCCTCCCCCTGGATCTACTTCCTCCCCTGGATCTACTTCCTTCCTCTCCTGGATCTACTTCCTTCCTCTCCGGGATCTACTTCCTTCCTCCCCTGGATCTACTTCCTTCTTCTCCGGGATCTACTTCCTTCTTCTCCTGGATCTACTTCCTTCCTCCCCTGGATCTACTTCATTCCTCCCCTGGATCTACTTCCTTCTTCCCCTGGATCTACTTCCTTCTTCCCCTGGATCTACTTCCTTCTTCTCCTGGATCTACTTCCTTCCTACCCTGGATGTACTTCCTTCCTCCCCTGGATCTACTTCCTTCTTCCCCTGGATCTACTTCCTTCTTACCCTGGATGTACTTCCTTCCTCTCCTGGATCTACTTCCTTCCTACCCTGGATCTACTTCCTTCCTTCCCCTGAATCTACTTCCTTCCTCCCCTGGATCTACTTCCTTCCTCCCCCTGGATCTACTTCCTTCCTACCCTGGATGTACTTTCCTTCCTCTCCTGGATCTGCACCAGCTCTTGTGTTGGGGTGTGAGAGACATGAAGAGGTTCTGCCTTATGGCTGTGAACTCTCCCTGTGTTGAGCTGGAGTGTGGAGGAGCATCTGTCAGAAGTAACTGCATCTCCGATGCCTCAGTTAACCCTAACTTCCCAGGCCCCAGACCTTTCATCACCCTTGACCAGGTAAAAAAATGTGTCAACCTACTCCAGCCAGGCTGATACGCACAGGAATATTGCAATAGGCTTGTAGCATAGAGAAAAAACGTTGAAAGGAAATGAATCTTGCAAAATTCCCTTTCTCCTCCTCTTCCCCTTCCCTTTCACTTTGCCCTCCTCTTCTACTTCTTTTAACTCCTCTTCTCCTTCCTTTTCCCCTCACTTTCCCTCCTCATCCCCTCCCTCCCATCTCCCCCCCTCCTTCACAGAACATTCCTGTTAAGGACAAGTACGACGCCCCGCCCCTCAACATAACTCTATATGACAAGAGAGGGTTCAACCAGATAGTACGAGTGGGCGTGCATTCTATTAAGAGCCTCCATGACTACTACATGGATCCCGCGCCCAGCAGATTCCAGACGAGTGCAGTACGAGGTTTGTTTTACAGTGAAAATGGTTGCCATGAAGATGTACACATGATCAAAACGCTTTATTCCGTGCACACACGTTGCAGCCACTACCAGCTGTGTGGAGCTGAGCATTGAAAACAACACTGACACATTTATTCCATTTGAAGAAGTGAGGGAGATGAATCGACAAATCTGCACACCTGCATCCAATTATAAATGTGCATTACATGTGTGTGTATGACACACACATGTCACGCACGTGTACACACATACATCACACATTCCCATGTGCACACACACATGAAACACACACTCACATCTACTAAATCTAATACAGAAAAAGCCCAATTAATGAAATTCCATGACATAATAAAAACTCTAATAAAAACTCTTTAATTTATAGAATTTCAACTAATTAAAATACAAATAGGGGTTAATAATGCAGTTAAGATTTTTAAAAATATCTAAATACCATCCACTTCAAAAAGAGCTGGACCAAATACTGGCTCAATCCCAGGGATTCATTCAAATTTTTTTATAGCTTGATATCACTCACATCACACACACATACATGACACACACATACATCACACATACACGTGCACACACACTTACATCACTCACATCACACACACACATACATCACACATACACGTGCACACACATGAAACACACACACACATCAAAAACACACACGTGCGCGCATGCCAACAGGTAGACCCTGATGTGCAGAAGAATGGCAAGTATGACTGGTGGACAAAGTACTACTGTTCCATTTCCGATACAGTTCGAATGCAGGGCAGTTACATTGACGAAGGTTACGACTTGATAACAGTGAGGAAACGTTACTGGGATTGTTGATGTTGTGAAGTAATGCAGTTTTAATCCTCGATGTTTTGTGGGTGTGTTGTAGTTGAGCGTGGTCCAACCTTAAGGTCGAGCCACACCCAACTAGGTGTGCTGCTGCCATTGGCAAATATTTGTTAAGGAACGTTGAGTAGCCAGCTACAGTCTAACCTGTCTACAAGTAGTGACACGTTCTCCCCAGGGGTCAATACATATCATACAGGTGGCTGCAATATAGATGGTGGTGTAAATGCATGTATAGAGTAGTCCTATTAATTGAGACACTCCAGAACTGATCGCAATGGGACATGTCTGCGAAATATACAAAAAACACCATCATATATTCAAATCCTCATTGACTCACTAACCGTAATTGAAAACACTTATGATGTTAGCGGTTAATAATTTCAAATTGGGATTGGTTAATTGCATTTTCACAACATCAATTCTGGGGTTTGTTGGATTATTCAGACGTTTATCAGCACACAAGTGATTTTAGTGGGCTACACTTGAGTATGCAGATCTGTGGGTTGGTGCTTCCGTTTTGTTCTCCCAGAAGTAACTGCATCTATGTTGTTTTTGTTTGTTTTTTAAACAGGTGTATGAACATGAGTTGGAGAAAGAATTTAACTACTTTGAAGACCTCTTGAAAACATTTCCACTTTACCGAGGAAATCGATCACGTGACTCCGGCCAACCAGAGGAAGACTCGGATCAGCCAATAGGCTACCTTAAGGTGCATTTGAATTAGCTTGGCCAGGGAAATCAAAGTTTCCACCTCCCCTCTCCACTCTGCATACAGGGGTATCTGAAGGTGTATCCATCGATTGCAGCAAGGGCCTTGCGACTGCCTCTCATACCACCCCCTGATCCCATTACTTGCATCGTGAGGGTGTATGTCATCAAGGTAAGCATCACATGAGAGCGTAGATTATGATGGTCTTCACCTGAGGGTGTAGATCATCAGGGTCATCACATGAGGGTGTAGATCATGATGGTCATTACATGAGGGTGTAGATCATCAGGGTTATCACATGAGGGTGCAGATCATGATGGTCATCACATGAAGGTGTAGATCATCAGTGTCATCACATGAGGGTGTAGATCATGATGGTCATCACATGAGGGGTGTAGATCATGATGGTCATCACATGAGGGTGTAGATCATGATGGTCATCACATGAGGGTGTAGATCATGACGGTCATCACATGAGAGTGTAGATCATCAGGGTCATCACATGAGGGTGTAGATCATCAGGGTCATCACATGAGGGTGTAGATCATGATGGTCATCACATGAGGGTGTAGATCATGATGGTCATCACATGAGGGTGTAGATCATCAGGGTCATCGCATGAGAGTGTAGATCATAACGGTCATCACTTGAGTGTGTAGATCATCAGGGTCATCACATGAAGGTGTAGATCATCCGAGTCATCACATGAGGGTGCAGATCATCAGGGTCATCACATGATTGTCATGTGAGGCACAACATGTGACCAGTGTTATGTTTCCTCTACAGGGGACAGATCTTCAGGCACAAGATGTTGGGGGCAAGTCAGATCCATACCTCAAGCTTACCTTTGGGAAAACAGTGATTGATGATAGGGACAGCTACATTCCAAACCAGCTGAACCCAATATTTGGGAAAGTGTATGAAGTGAAGACAACGATTCCACTGGACTACAAGTTGACCATCACTGTGATGGACTACGACCACTTCACGGCAGATGATCTCATTGGATACACTACCATTGACCTTGAGAACAGATTACTGTCACGACATAGGGCCACGTGTGGACTGCCTGAATCATTCTCCAAGTAAGCGTAGCAAATCAACCACCTCTTCTCTGTCATATGTGTCCCCTTGTCCCTTCTGTATACTCCCCCTGTCTGATCCTGGGTCTCTCCCTCCTCCCCTCCCTCCTCCCCCTCCCTCCTCCCCTCCCTCCTCCCCCTCCCTTCTCCCTCTCTCCTCCTCCCTCCCCCTCCCTCCCCTCCCTCCCCTCCCTCTCCCTACCTCCCTCTTTACTTACTCCCTTCCTCCATCCTCCCTCCCCTCCTCCCTCCCTCCTCCCTCCCTCCTCCTCCCTCCTCCTCCCTCCCCTCCTCTCCTCCCTCCTCCCTCCCTTCTCCCTCCCTCCTCCCCCTCCCCCTCCCTCACAAGGCGTGGACCCAACATATGGCGGGACAATGAGCTGCCAACACAGATCTTGGGACAAGTTTGTAAGACTCACCAATTATCTATCCCACAATGGATGGAGACAGAGAGGTTTTCATAGATGACAGAATCTTCAATCTAGACACCTATGGTATGTTAAATGGACAATAGATAGACAACTATTAGATGATTTACTAAATGGTTAAACATCTACATGTAATAGATACAATTATATGGTTAGGTGACTATTAATGGTTAGGTGACCATTAATGGTTAGTTTGCTATAATTGTTTGGTGCTTAGGTCACATTACATAATTAGATGACCATGTAACAAGATGCTGTTCACACTTGAAATCGTATTACTTTAGAGGAGAACCTTAAACCAAACCCGCATCTTGGAGCAGAGAAGGAGCGCCTGGCCCTCCACATACTAAGAAATGTGGAGTGGGACCAGGGGTGGAGTCTGGTGCCAGAACACATTGAGAAGAGGACACTCTACAACCCTTCACAGCCTGGCATTTCACAGGTGAGAGGGCTTATTACGGTATGTGGGAGGGATGAACTCCGGTGATGCTGTGTGTCTTCTAGTCTGATAGCTTTCATCTTCGTAGTCTCAACACTTCCCTCTCCTCAATCCAACCCCCAGACCCCTTCCACAATAACCTCCTCCCTTCCCAGCATCCCATTTAATGCCCTCCTCATTACTCATGTTGTCCTCAAGATTCCTAGTGCTTCAACCCTGGCCCGTCCTCCTCCCCAGGGCATGCTGCACATGTGGGTGGACATCTTTCCCCAGAATGCCGGCCTCATCCCTCCACCTGTCACATCTCTGTGAGGAAATCAGAGAAGTTCTATCTCAGGGTGGTCGTGTGGAACACTTACGATGTGGAACTGGATGAGACCTCTGTGGTCACAGGTGAAGACATGTCCGACATTTACGTCAAGGGGTAAGTGAGCTCATGTGATGGTCACATGATGGTTGATGTGCTTGCTGGTCACATAAGTTAGGTCACATGATGTCCGACACTTACGTGAAGGGGTAAGTGAGCTCAGTGCTGTAGTACTGCAGAGGCATCATGGCACATATTACTATTGGCAAAGGCAAAACAAGTTATTTTAACTAACTGGCGATTTGCAATTGGCGGAAAAATCCGTAAACGTTTGAAGCCCAACCTGCCTCTTGATATGACACCACAATACATGGAAAACTTGACTGAAAAAAATTTAATATCAAACTGATGACCATACGATTGATGCAAAGTTCTGCCCACTAGTTAGAGCTCTCAGCCATACGATGATATCTCATGTCATGGTCACATATGTGCTGGTCACATGATATCACATGTGCTGGTCACATGATGTCATATGATGCTTATTGTGCTGGTCACATGGTGTCACATGAGCTGGTCACATGATATCACATGTACTGGTCACATGAGTCATTTGTGCTGGTCACATAGTGTCACATGTGCTGGTCACATGATGTCACATGATGGTCTGTGCCTTTCCTCATGCAGGTGGATGCAAGGTCAGGACAAGACACAGAAAACAGATGTCCACTATCGCTCCATGAATGGGGGAAGGCAACTTCAACTGGAGGTTCATTTTTGACTTTGACTACATCTGCAGTGAATGCATGATGGTGATAAAGAGAAAGGTATGTGTCCTCTTTCCCAGACCCAATGCTAGTGTTGTACAGAGGAATGAAGGCATATGCCTTCATTCCTCTGTACAGCAATATACATTGGGTCTGGGGAAGAGGACAACAATACGCCATTATTGGCAGAAAAACTATTAAGCCCAAAGTCAGATAGGGTGAGGGGA
>JABACO010000014.1:268299-316539 GCA_013339895.1 Ephydatia muelleri
TTGGAGAATGATTCAGGCAGTCCACACTTGGCCCTATGTCGTGACAGTAATCTGTTCTCAAGGTCAATGGTAGTGTAAACCATGAGATCATCTGCCGTGAAGTGGTCGTTAGTCCATCACAGTGATGGTCAACTGTAGTCCAGTGGAATCGTTGTCTTCACTTCATACACTTTCCCAAATTTGGGTTCAGCTGGTTTGGAATGTAGCTGTCCCTATCATCAATCACTGTTTCCCCAAAGGTAAGCTTTAGGGGTATGGATCTGACTTGCCCCAACATCTTGTGCCTGAAGATCTGTCCCCTGTAGAGGAAACATAACACACTGGTCACATGTTGTGCCTCACATGACAATCATGTGATGACCTGATGATCTGCACCCCTCATGATGACCAGGGATGACACAACACTCAAGTGATGACCGTCATGATCTACACTCTCCATGCGATGACCCTGATGATCTACACCCTCATGTGATTACCATCATGATCTACACCCTCATGTGATGACCATCATGATCTACACCCTCATTGATGACCCTGATGATCTACCACCCTCATGTGATGACCTCATGATCTACACCCTCATGTGATGACCATCATGATCTACACCCTCATGTGATGACCATCATGATCTACACCCTCATGTGATGACCATCATGATCTACACCCCTCATGTGATGACCATCATGATCTACACCCTCATGTGATGACTGATGATCTAACACCTTCATGTGATGACCATCATGATCTGCACCCTCATGTGATAACCCGATGATCTACACCCTCATGTAATGACATCATGATCTACATATCTCACATCATGTGATGACCCTGATGATCTACACCCTCAGGTGAAGACTCATAATCTACGCTCTCATGTGATGCTTACCTTGATGACATACACCCTCACGATGCAAGTAATGGGATCAGGGGGTGGTATGAGAGGCAGTCGCAAGGCCCTTGCTGCAATCGATGGATACACCTTCAGATACCCCTGTATGCAGAGTGAGAGGGAGGTGGAAACTTTGATTTCCCTGGCCAAGCTAATTCAAATGCACCTTAAGGTAGCCTATTGGCTGATCCGAGTCTTCCTCTGGTTGGCCGGAGTCACGTGATATCGATTCCTCCTCGGTAAAGTGGAATGTTTTCAAGAGGTCTTCAAAGTAGTTAAATTCTTTCTCCAACTCATGTTCATACACCTGTTTAAAAAAACAAACAAAAACAACATAGATGCAGTTACTTCTGGGAGAACAAAACGGAAGCACCAACCCACAGATCTGCATACTCAAGTGTAGCCCACACTAAATCACTTGTGTGCTGATAAACGTCTGAATAATCCAAAAACCCAGAATTGATGTTGTGTGAAAAATGCAATTAACCAATCCCAATTTGAAATTATTAACCGCTAACATCATAAGTGTTTTCAATTACGGTTAGTGAGTCAATGAGGATTTGAATATATGATGGTGTTTTTGTATATTTCGCAGACATGTCCCATTGCGATCAGTTCTGGAGTGTCTCAATTAATAGGACTACTCTATACATGCATTTACACCACCATCTATATTGCAGCCACCTGTATGATATGTATTGACCCTGGGGAGACGTGTCACTACTTGTAGACAGGTAGCTGTAGCTGGCACTCAACGTTCCTTAACAAATATTTGCCAATGGCAGCAGCACACCTAGTTGGGTGTGGCTCGACCTTAAGGTTGGACCACGCTCAACTACAACACACCCACAAAACATCGAGGATTAAAACTGCATTACTTCACAACATCAACAATCCCAGTAACGTTCCTCACTGTTATCAAGTCGTAACCTTCGTCAATGTAACTGCCCTGCATTCGAACTGTATCGGAAATGGAACAGTAGTACTTTGTCCACCAGTCATACTTGCCATTCTTCTGCACATCAGGGTCTACCTTGGCATGAGCGGTGCACGTGTGTGTTTTTGATGTGTGTGTGTGTGTTTCATGTGTGCACGTGTATGTGTGATGTATGTGTGTGTGTGATGTGAGTGATGTAAGTGTGTGTGCACGTGTATGTGTGATATGTGTGGTCATGTAGTGTGTGTGATATGAGTGATATCAAGCTAAAAAAAATTTGAATGAATCCCTGGGATTGAGCCAGTATTTGGTCCAGCTCTTTTTGAAGTGGATGGTATTTAGATATTTTTAAAAATCTTAACTGCATTATTAACCCCTATTTGTATTTTAATTAGTTGAAATTCTATAAATTAAAGAGTTTTTATTAGAGTTTTTATTATGTCATGGAATTTTCATTAATTGGGCTTTTTCTGTATTAGATTTAGTAGATGTGAGTGTGTGTTTCATGTGTGTGTGCACATGGGGAATGTGTGATGTATGTGTACACGTGCGTGACATGTGTGTGTCATACACACACATGTAATGCACATTTATAATTGGATGCAGGTGTGCAGATTTGTCGATTCATCTCCCTCACTTCTTCAATGGAATAAATGTGTCCGTGTTGTTTCAATGCTCAGCTCCACACGCTGGTAGTGGCTGCAACGGTTGTGCACGGAATAAAGCGTTTTGATCATGTGTACATCTTCATGGCAAACCATTTTCACTGTAAAACAAACCTCGTACTGCACTCGTCTGGAATCTGCTGGGCGCGGGATCCATGTAGTAGTCATGGAGGCTCTTAATAGAATGCACGCCCACTCGTACTATCTGGTTGAACCTCTCTTGTCATATAGAGTTATGTTGAGGGGCGGGGCGTACTTGTCCTTAACAGGAATGTTCTGTGAAGGAGGGGGGGAGATGGGAGGTGAGGGGATGAGGAGGAAAAGTGTAGGGGAAAAGGAAGGGGAAGAGGAGGTTAAAAGAAGTATAAGAGGAGGGCAAAGTGAAAGGGAAGGGGAATGAGGAGGAGAAAGGGAATTTTGCAAGATTCCATTTCCTTTCAACGTTTTTTCTCTATGCTACAAGCCTATTGCCATATTTCTGTGTGTAATCAGCCTGGCTGGAGTAGGTTGACATATTTTTTTTACCTGGTCAAGGGTGATGAAAGGTCTGGGGCCTGGGAAGTTAGGGTTAACTGAGGCATCGGAGATGCAGTTACTTCGACAGATGCTCCTCCACACTCCAGCGCAACACAAGGAGAGTTCACAGCCATAAGGCAGAACCTCTTCATGTCTCTCACGACCCCAACACAAGAGCTGGTGCAGATCCAGGAGAGGAAGGAAGTACATCCAGGGTAGGAAGGAAGTAGATCCAGGGGGAGGAAGGAAGTAGATCCAGGGGAGGAAGGAGTAGATTCAGGGGAAGGAAGGAAGTAGATCCAGGGTAGGAAGGAAGTAGATCCAGGAGAGGACGGAAGTACATCCAGGGTAAGAAGGAGTAGATCCAGGGGAAGAAGGAAGTAGATCCAGGGGAGGAAGGAAGTAGATCCAGGGGAGGAAGAAGTAAATCCAGGGGAAGAAGGAAGTAGATCCAGGAGAGGAAGGAAGTACATCCAGGGTAGGAAGGAAGTAGATCCAGGAGAAGAAGGAAGTAGATCCAGGGGAAGAAGGAAGTAGATCCAGGGGAAGAAGGAAGTAGATCCAGGGGAGAAGGAAGTAGATCCAGGGGAGGAAGGAAGTAGATCCAGGGGAAGAAGGAAGTAGATCCCGGAGAAGAAGGAAGTAGATCCAGGAGAGGAAGGAAAGTAGATCCAGGGGAGGAAGTAGATCCAGGGGGAGGAAGGAAGTAAATCCAGGAGAGGATTTGGTTGAGGGGGGTGGGGGAGGGGGTAGTAGAAAAGGATATGCAGAAGATTAGATCTCCAGGCAGACATGTAAGCCACACCACCTCTATTCTGCTAGGCTTCACCTCTGGCTTTATGTGGTCTGGAATGGGAGTACCTCTTAGGAGGAGGACCAGGAGGGAGGTCCTGTTTGGAGGGAGCCATTGTTCTTTGGGATGAAACAGTGAGCAAAAATTAGAATACACTCCATTAGTGTGGCAACATGCCATGTTGATAGCATGTACCTTGCATGCACAATGCTAAAATTATATGCTGAGATTATCTAACAAAACCAGGGTTCTGCATCATATTTCAGGAGTCTATGATGTCCTCTGAAAAATGATTTTACACTGGACTGCCTATCACGGAGCTATGAGGCACTGAATGCTTCATTCACCACATTTCAGCACCATGCAGGATCGTCACATCTTGGCTTGCCTTAGAAACGAGAAGCCCAGTACTGTCAGATAATTAACGTACATAATTATGTGAAATTATGTGCACGGGACGCATGTGTGCATGTGTGCATGTGTGTATGTGGGCATGTGTATGTGGGCATGTGTGCATGTGTGTATGTGTGCATGTGTGCATGTGTGTATGTGGGCATGTGTGCATGTGTGCATGTGTGTCTTGATGTATATGGGTGCATGTGTGTATGCGTTGTGTCTTGTATGTGAGTATGCATTGTGTCTTGTACATCTATAGATGTATGTATGCATGGATATATGTGTGTATGTATGTATGTGTGTATGGATGTATGTGTGTGTGGATGTATGTGTGTATGGGTGTATGTATGTATGGGTGTATGGGTGTATGGGTGTATGGGTGTATGGGTGTATGGGTGTATGGGTGTATGGGTGTATGGATGCTCTTGTTACCAGCAGCAGTTCAAAGGTCACCAGGGCATCCCCTGCACGTTCCTCAGCCGGCTTATTTCCGTCCACTCCAGTTCAGGGGGAGGGGCATTCTGCTTGAGGCGTACAAGAGGTTTGCAGAAGGCCCATCCAAGATGGTCATCGTCTGTCTGCAGAGAGGTGTGGCAGAGACAGGAATAGCAGACATCAATGTACAGGGCCAATACTGGGATAGCTTGGAGAGATGGGAGGGGAGGGGGGGAATAGGTAGAGAAGGGGGAGGAGAGGAAGAAGGGGGAGGAAGGGAGAGGAATGGGGAGGAGGAGGAGGAAGAAGGAATGGGAGGGAGAGAATCTTGCCGTGGAGATTTGAGAATCAATTTTGAAAAGGTGGAGAAGTGGAGAGGGGAGGGGGTGGGGAGAGGGAGAGAGGAGGGGAGGGGAGAGGGAGGGGAAGTGCACCAATGTACCATTGGGTTCTTGTTCCTAAACTGCAAGGTCACAAGAGGGGTGCGGCCTGAATAGCCTCAGGGTTTCCATAGATACGCACGTCAAGCAGAATGGTTTCATCCCACACTGGTGTCACTGTATTCTTCACCACCACTGTTCGAGTGCTTTTGGACCCAACAGACACCACACAGTAGGGATCTGCAGGGACGATGGGAACATCTGAATGGTTGCTACCTGTGTGCGTACAAGATGCATGTGCCCACAGTAGGACATGGGAACACAATAGGACATGGGTACACATGGTTTTTATACCTACTAGAACTCTCTGGAGATAGATCCAAAACCATGATTATGAACATGCAGTTCCCTTCACCTATCCCTCCATCCCTCTCCCCATCCCTCCTCCCATCCCTCCTCCCCATCCCTCCTCCCCATCCCTCCTCCCATCCCTCCTCCCATCCCTCCTCCCCATCCTCCTCCCATCCCCTCCTCCCCATCCTTCCTCCCAATCTTTCCTTCCCATTCTTCCTTCCCATCCCTCCTCCCCATCCCTCCTCCCCATCCCTCCTCCCCATCCCTTTACCTGAGAACCCTGAAGAGCTGATTCCATGCATGTCCCGAGCCTGGTAGATGTAACCTCGTAGCTGTACTGATGGCACTCCTCATCTAGAGGACAGAGCAGAAGGCACCTCATCCCCAGTTCTTTCTCCTCACGTGGCCACACCCACCTTTGAAGGAGAGATATAACCTTGGGAACAGCTTCTGTCCTTTGTGCTGTAGAGAATTGCATTTCATATCACTACATAGCTGACTAAAACTCACCACATAACTTAACTAATTAAAACTCACCACATAACTTAACTGATTAAAACTCACCACATAACTTAACTGACTAAAACTCACCACATAACTTAACTGATTAAAACTCAACCACATAACTTAACTGATTAAAACTCACCACATAACTTAAACTGATTAAAACTCACCACATAACTTAACTGATTAAAACTCACCACATAACTTACTGACTAAAACTCACCACATAACTTAACTGATTAAAAACTCACCACATAACTTAACTGACTAAAACTCACCACATAACTTAACTGATTAAAACTCACCACATAACTTAACTGATTAAAACTCACCACATAACTGATTATAATTCACAACATAATTGATTACATGAGGATTTCTAAATGATTTGCTAAAATGCTCTGGTGACCAGGCAAGCCTCACCTCTTCTAATGCCAAACCTAAAACATCAAACCACATCCATAAAATACCACACACCCCTAAAACACCAATCCATACCCGATAGCCTCAAAATACACCCGAATAGCACCAGACCACACCCCAATAGCACCAGACCACGCCCCAGTAGCACCAGACCACGCCCCAGTAGCACCAGACCATGCCCCAGTAGCACCAGACCACGCCCCAGTAGCACAGACTACACCCAATAGCACCAGACCATGCCCCAAGTAGCACCAATCTCAGCATCAGGTGCCAGTGTATGGTGTCAAGGTACCACCAAAGGGTTACTGCCCCTACCCCTCCAAAGTTCAACTTGTCTGTGGCCAGAGCAGTGGGGTCATCAGAGGTCATCCTACGAAGGTAGCGACGTCTTCGAAAGAAGTCAAGGTAACTCTTCCTCATGTGGAATGGACCTCTCTTGCTGGAGGAATACTCCCACCCATCTCTGATCATGTCCGCAAATTGTTTCTATGGTGATGACAGATAATGGTCAATGGAATGGAATGGGGACACTGCATGCAAAAGGATGATGTCACTCTTCCACAGATAAACCACTTCAAAACAGTACTAGATTGAATTCAGATTTGGTGTCATATTGCAAAACAATTAAAGATAAAGATAAATTAAATCCAATCAAATAATATATCGGTAACTGATATCACATGATATTCTCCTAAATGGTACTTGTTGGTGGTAGTGCTTGGAATCGATATCTAGTACCCATATTTTCATTTTTTTTTTCTTTTACCTAAAAACCCTCAGTCGTTCCAAGTTTACGTTCATTAGGACAATATCTGCATGATAAGTATTTGATTCGGTACACACTATGGCACTAGGATCACAAGAGAATCAAGTTGTAGCCAATTTAACATGATATCATTATCAGCTTGTGTGATTTTGGTGCACACTATGGCCCCTATGGGGGGCACTCCCAGGTGGGGTGAATGTATGGGGGGCACTCCCAGGTGGGGTGAATATATGGGGGGCACTCCCAGGTGGGGTGAATGTACCCTTCGTTCCTCTTGTACAGCAATGTCTGACACCAGGATTCTTGTTCTAGTCCACCTCCTCCTACGAGCACGGTGATTGGTCCTTTCTGACGACACCCACTGAGATGCACGAGTGTGTGTGCTGTATTCCCAACCTGTAGAGGAGATGACGTGAACACACACACAGTTCTGTAGAGCAGATGATATGAACACACACACACCACCACATACACACAGTTCTGTAGAGCAGATGATATGAACACACACACACACAGTTCTGTAGAGCAGATGACATGAACACACACACACACACACACACAGTTCTGTAGAGCAGATGACATGAACACACACACACACACACACACACAGTTCTGTAGAGCAGATGACATGAACACACACACAGTTCTGTAGAGCAGATGACATGAACACACACACAGTTCTGTAGAGCAGATGACATGAACACACACACAGTTCTGTAGAGCAGATGACATGAACACACACACACACAGCTCTGTAGAGCAGATGACATGAACACACACACACAGTTCTGCAGAGGAGCCATTACACACAACACTGACTAGGAGGAGCCATTACACAACACTGGGAGGAGCCATTACACAACACTGGGAGGAGCCATTACACACAATACTGGAAGGAGCCATTACACACAACACTGGAAGGAGCCATTACACACAACACTGTGAGGAGCCATTACACACAACACTGGAAGGAGCCATTACACACAACACTGTGAGGAGCCATTACACACAACACTGGAAGGAGCCATTACACACAACACTGTGAATGCTAGCACTGTAGCTCCCAGTCTTCTAAAGTTACAATATAGGTGTGTGCATAAACAACCCTTTTCAAGAGATAAGCAAATGGAGGAAATTAAACATACAGCTAAGGCATGAATGCATTAGTCTCCAAAGCAACAGACTAACTAGAGGGTTAAACATGTATATTCTGGGCAGCAATGTACACCAATAGAACAGTGTACAGTTGTGTTTCATATCTCCAAGGTAACAATGCACACCAAAGGGGTGATTATGCACACCAAAGGGGTTAATCACAATCCATGCATTGCACAAACCTTCTGGATCCCCTTTTGTGTTGTCCACTAACCAGGCTCCTGACCACGCCCACCCAAGGGGACACTCGAAGTCATCCTTAGTGACTGTGTATGCAACTCCCTCACCATCCATAGATTGTATCAGCTCACCGCCCACCTACATACAGTGGCAGAGATGACATAGAAATAATAACTGTGTAGTGACATAACACTAAGTCACGTGAGACGATAACAGTTGATATGGAACGTTCTATACGAAAATGGGTCTTGTGGATTTTATTTAATAACATAAAATTTAGATCGATATATCTTCCGAAATATTAACGAAAATCGGTTGCTCTCAGAACGACTTTGGTTAGGCTATCAGGTTCCTATTTTTAACACAACATACCACACCATTACTATATGTGTAAATCCATTTTGGTGTCTTACACATGCGGGGTACCGACGTTTCGAGGTCCGATACCCCGTAGGGTTCAAAACGGCCACATCTTCAGGTAGGAGTGTCCAAATCGGTTCAAAATAGGTACCTATGTAGAAGGGTTCTACCGCTATTGATTTGTTCTGGTCGTTAATTTTTGCTTTATCCGTTATGGAGATACAAGTGTGCAAAGAAATTGCATATTTCCCGGGCGTTACGCGCCATTAACGTATTACGAGGACGTCTTCGAAGCCAGTCGTAATACGTTAATGGCGCGTAACGCCCGGGAAATATGCAATTTCTTTGCACACTTGTATCTCCATAACGGATAAAGCAAAAATTAACGAACAGAACAAATCAATAGCGGTAGGACCCTTCTACATAGATACTTATTTTGAACCGATTTGGACACTCCTACCTGAAGATGTGGCCGTTTTGAACCCTACGGGGTATCGGACCTTGAAACGTCGTTACCCCGCATGTGTAAGACACCAAAATGGATTTTCACATATAATAATGGTGTGGTATGTTGTTTTAAAAATAGGAATATTTCGAAAGATATATCGATTTAAATTTTATGTTATAAAATAAAATCCACAAGACCCATTTTCGTATAGAACGTTCCATATGTATTTACAGAGTCTTCACATGGGAATTAAACAATGAGCACATGTGATTCGATGAGCCTGGGTATTGAATCTAATTTTCAATCTAATTTTCAGAAGAAAAAAAAAGTAAGGTCGATTGATTAGCGATACAGGCTTTTTAAAAATGTATGATACTAGCACTAGAGCTACAAGACAGAACTACCTATTTCACAAGGACATGCTCAACAGAAACTGGACCTGAACCTTGGCCCCTGTTGTGCACAACACAGCAGATAACATCCAATGCGAGCGTTTAAAAAAAAAACGATAACGAAGCGTTGCCCATCAAAGACACGATAGATATCTACATATGCGCTACGTTGAACAGGGCCGTTTAAGTAGAGCGACAGATCGGCACTTCCATTTAATTTTTCTGCTGCTTCTTCTCCTTCCGTTCATCACATGTAACTCGAGTTAAAAACATCGTGCGAAGACAAAATAGACATCAAATTGTAGCATTTTACTCCTAGAGGTGTCTTTTCATAAAAATAACATGTTCAATAGAACATTATCTGGTGAAGATATCAATCGGAAATGGCCGGTCGAGGTTACTTTATAGAATATGTGAACACTTACTATGCACTTGAGTAGCGAAAAGAATGCTGGAAACATTTTTCCAGTTGGGGAACCGATTCTAAAGTAAAGCAGGTGCAATTCCTTAGTGGTTGCCACGCTGCATGTATCAACAAAAAAAGAAATGTAGAGAAATGTATTTTTAAAATGTAAATGGTATGTAAAAGAAGAAGATTTTGCTTGAGCTGTGTTTAGAGGTGACCAAGGCAAGAGCAGTGATGGTTTACACGGGAACTCTGAAGTATCGAGAGAAAAAACAAAAGCAGCACGGTACAAAGACGGTCCTGAGGCCAAGCGGGCTTCTACCCAGATACCATGAAGCCACAGAGTCCAAGTTTAATGGCTAATAATAAGCACGAGCAAAGAACATGGTTAGGTTTTAACAGTCCAGTGCTGCCCAAATAAATGTTCTAGACTGAACGATACTGCTCAGATCCCGGGAAGGAATAAAAGTTCGGGAAAGTGATTTGTTAGATGAGTGTAAAAAGCAAGGAAACAGTGGAGTTTGATTGGATTCTACAACCCAACAGTCCTATGTACATTTCAAATAGGCTTCTTTATTTGCAAATTTTAGGACTGTTTAGTTGTAGTATTCTTATCAAAACCCACTGTAACAGTAGTGTACCTTGTTTCCTTGCTTCTTGCACCACCAATCCTATATCCAAAAATCACCTCCTCAATAGAGAAGTTTTAATTTACTTGTATTAGTAAATGTCAGCCAGACCAACAAAGTGTGTGTGTGTGTGTGTGCAGGGAGTGTGGTGTATGTGGGGGAGGGCAGGGGATGTGGTGTATATGGGGGAGGGCAGGGGGTGTGGTGTATGTGGGGGAGAGCAGGGGGTGTGGTGTATGTGGGGGAGGGCAGGGGTTATAAAGGCTAATAAAACACAAGCAGATGGGTTTAGGGGGCAGGGGTTAAATACAACCACGTCATTGAAGGCAAACAATGAAGCAGAATTAACTCACGAGCATTGTCCAAAAGGATGCCTCTTCCTGCCACAATCCTCCAATAAACCTCTCCTGTATCTCAAAGCTCTCTTCTTTCCACTCCATTTTTCCATCGTCTGGGTCTAATGGCATGCTGCCATGACAACAAATCAGAACAATCTGTTCTCAGGGTTGAAAGCTTAAAATGCAGTAACATCTAAAACCATCAAACATCATTAGCATAGGAATATAGTAAAGAACTATATTGTATGTGTGTATGTGTGTTGTGTGTTTGTGTGTGTGTGAATGTGTGTGTGCATGTGTGCATGTGTGTGTGTGCATGTGTGTGTGTGTGAATGTGTGTGTGTTGTGTGTGTGAATGTGTGTGTGTTGTGTGTGTGTGTGCGTGTGTGTGTGAATGTGTGTATGTGTGTGTGTGTGAATGTGTGTGTGTATGTGTGCATGTTAGTAAACAGCTCACCTGACGTCTGGACTGATGACCCAGTCTTGTGCCCAGGCCCATCCCTGTGGTGGAGTGAATGCCTCCAAGGGTTGGCTAATCTTTCCCGTCACGTCAGACCAGCTGGGCCAGTCCAACATGAGAGTACTGTTCCATATCCCCCCAACAATGGTTTGATTCTCATACTGGTAGGGACCAAAAGATGACATTTGAACAGTGGATGCTGTCCCCTCCATCCTCCCACCCTCCCCTTTCCCACCCTCCACATCCACATCTCCACCTTCCCTGTTCATCCACAGAGGCCCGTGTTCAGAATCCATTCAAATGAGCACAACACATGCACCCACACATCACTACACACATCACACACATCACACATATTATACATACACACATTTGTATACACATGCATGCATGTACATGCATAACACACAACACATGCACATACATGTACACACACATGCACACACACATGCACACACATGCACACACATGCATATACATGCACACACATGCACACACATGCACACACATGTACGCACATGCACACACATGCACACACACATGCACACACATGCACACACACACATGCACACACACATGCACACACATGCACACACATGCACACACACATGCACACACATGCACACACATGCACACAACACATGCACACACACATGCAATGCACACACATGCACACACATGCACACCATGCACACACATGCATATACATGCATATACATGCACACACATGCACACACATGCACACACATGTACGCACATGCACACACATGCACACACACATGCACACACATGCACACACACACATGCACACACACATGCACACACATGCACACACACATGCACACACATGCACACACATGCACACACACATGCACACACATGCACACACACATGCACACACACATGCACACACATGCACACACATGCACACACACATGCACACACATGCACACACATATACACACATGCACACACATGCACTCACACATGCACACACACATGCACACACGCATGCACACACACATACACACACATACACACACATGCACACACACATGCACACACACACTTATAAACCAGCTGCACACGTGCATACAGATTCCCTTTCCCCATGGACACAAGGGTCACACTCACAGCTTCGGCAAAGACAGCCAGTTCTCCCCCGGGCATGTTCTGGGACCACACTCTGTGCTCCTCCTCCTTCCCTAGCCACACCACCACCTGCATCTGAGCCCTGCCCACCGCCCCTTCCAAGTCCTCTTCCTTTGCCAGCGATGGAGGCTTAGGGGACAATGTGTGGAGAGAATAGACATTAGCCAGACACTGTATGACACTCGACATCCCGTTAATTCAATGTGGAACAAGTAATTAGGATTGTGCATTAATATTGAATTCAAGACTGCCCTGTCAAATTTGTTTAGAAATTATCGCCATCACATTGATTGGAATAAAAGTATTAAAAGTATTGAAATGCAAGATTGGATCATAATTTCTGATTTGAAATAATGTATTAATTCATCACAGACTCCCTCTACACTAAAACACATGCACATGCACACACATCTGAGATCCCATCACTACATTACTCTCACACACATACACTACCCTCACACACATCTGGTGGTCACATCACTACACTACCCTCACACACATGATGGTCACATCACTACACTAACCTCACACACATCTGATGGTCAAATCACTACAGTATGCATGTGTGTGGGCACATCACAACTCACACCCCTGTCAAGAATCACATACTGCTCACCACCTGTTCACCCCCACACCCTCTCACCTTCAAGAAGAAGGTTTGCACCCTCCCACACATTCTCCCCCTGCCCTCTGGCCGGGTGGCATACATGAGGTGGTGGGAGGGGATACGATGGTATGCCACCCTCTTGTTATCGCACAGCATCCAGAAGATGACATCAGGGATAGAGTTCTGGGGCTGGAGGAAGGGGAGGGTGATGGAAGACACAGAGGGAGGAGTGGTGAGGTGTGGGGTGTGGAAGACATGAGAGGGATGGGAGAAGATGATGCACAAAAGGCAGAGAAGTGATGGATGTTTGAGGGCAAGGTTCTTGAGGTCAAATTGAGCCATGCAAGGAAGTCAAAGGCCTTACTTCGATTGCCAGTTGTCTTATCATTGTAATGATGTTTGTGCACTCCATGATGTAGTCAGCATGGTTTCTTGTCACCTTAGCAGCAGTGCCTTTACGTCTTACAAGAGCAAGGCTGTCACCAATTGTACCCAGTTCTTTTATAGCAGAAAGCTGGGGAAGAACACAACCATTTATGTGGTTGACAAACCAACATCTCATATGGTCAAAGATGGAATGCTGTTGGCTTGTGTGTGTAGTGCACTATGTGCTTCAGCGTGTGGTCTCCATTAAGTGGCTGGGTGACCATAGCCATGTACTAAGACACTATGGTGTAGTCCAAATATGGGTACATGTGCATTAGTGTATGTGTGTGGGCTTGTGGCTGATCATGTGGCCAAGAAGGACACACTACCCACCAGCTGACAATGGCGGTGGTCTAAGAGAAGGTTGTCGAGAGCATTGGATGGATTCAGAGATTCAGTGAGTGGTTTGGTTGGTCTCAGCCAATTCACAGCCTCCCTAGAACAGGAGAGAATGTTCCAGTGAACCTTCCATGCTATTCACCTGCCATCAATGCCAACGCTAAAAACATAATGTCATCATGGATACTATTATCATGATGTCACCATCATGGATACCAGCACCATGGATACCAGCACCATGGATACCAGTACCATGGACACCAACACCACATATACCGTAGCACTCACTCGAGCTCACTGCAAGCACTCTTCAGAAATGCATTCAGGTTGTGTTCAAATCTTTTCTTCCCGGCATGTTGCTTCAGAGCAGCCAGTTGAGTCTCCTTTGGAAGATCACATTCAAAGTGACGTGGAGGTGTAATGAAATTATGATAATTACAGGGTCTCTAATAAGCTATGTCTAACAGGTTAGTTTAACAAACACACCAGTTGTTTCCAGAATTTAAACTTTGTTCATAATAATTTAGCAAGTCAGCATAGACGATGCACACACTCTCTCATATTCATGCACACATACACACACACACACACACACACACACACACACACACTCTCATACACACAAATGCGTGCACACACACACACTCATACACACAAATGTGTGCACCACATACACATGCGTACAATTGTGTTCATACCATAATTGGAAAATTTTGATGATGAAATATGTTTGCATGATGATCTGATTATCAAAAACATTTTACCCGAATATATTTTAATTAAGTAAATATTCTACACCTAATAGTCAAAATGAAACTTAATCCTCCAGAAATTGTTTCAGTTGAAAATTTTGATAATCTCGAACACAATGCATGAGTATGCTAACATACATACTAACACACATCATATTCTCACATGCTCACACACCACACACATACGTACCAGACTCTCAGTGATGTTCTCAAGCATGTTGGCTGTCTCGATACGATGATTGCAATCCTCCCACTCACTGTCTACCATCACCACAGGCTTCTTGTCCATCCACGGAAGGAAATAGTACTCGTTGCCATCCCACATGGGCTTCAGGGGAGGGGTGGAGGACATCTGGGAACACACACTTTCATCCAGCTTGTTTCCACAGTTACCTACTTGGCCAAGTGGACTTTA
The DNA here is from genome assembly GCA_013339895.1 of Ephydatia muelleri. Taxonomy (NCBI): domain Eukaryota; kingdom Metazoa; phylum Porifera; class Demospongiae; order Spongillida; family Spongillidae; genus Ephydatia; species Ephydatia muelleri. The sequence continues at coordinate 283,417 of JABACO010000014.1, forward strand.
AAAAGAATTTCCACAGAACGCATGTGTTTGTTGTCCCTTACCAATGCTGACCTCAAACTGTACAGTGTCCTCAAATGGTTCGATCATGGAAGCACCTAGGAATGCACAACACAGCTTGTACTTGCGTTTCTTGAGAAACGGCTGCCGTGACAACAGAAGAGACAACAGAAGAAAGGGGAAAGAAGAATTTCTTACTAAGAATGGAACCATCAATTAATTACATATTATGACTCTATTGATATCAATGTAGTCAATGTACCATAATATATAATGATGTTGTAATTAGTCATTGGTTGGCTATATATTGTTCATATGTACCCAATATGTACCCAATATGCTAATATGCCACCAAGCTACATCTTTCTCTTTTATTGTATTGTTGGTGGACGAATTGAGATAATGCGGAACTAGCATCATGTTTCAAGTATATTAGCATCATGTTTTAAGTATACTAAAATCATGTTTCAAGTATACTAACATGTTTCAAGTATACTAACATCATGTTTCAAGTATACTAACATCACGTTTCAAGTATACTAAAATCATGTTTCAAGTATACTAACATGTTTCAAGTATACTAACATCATGTTTCAGTATACTAACATCACATTTCAAGTATACTATCATGTTTCAGTATACTAACATCACATTTCAAGTATACTATCATGTTTCAAGTATACTAACATCACGTTTGAAGTATACTAACATCATATTAACATCATGTTTCAAGTATACTAGCATCATGTTTCAAGTATACTAACATGTTTCAAGTATACTAACATCACGTTTGAAGTATACTAACATCATATTAACATCATGTTTCAAGTACACTAACATCACATTTCAAGTATACTAACATCATGTTTCAAAGTATACTAACATCACGTTTCAAGTACATGAACATGGTGTTTAGTATACAAAACTTTTATATTCAGTTAACAATCGGATATATTTGCATCTTATTGATTGCAATGACCTCACGTGACTTCCTCTACTCTCCCCCTGCCAACTTCCTCCAACAGAAACCTTACCTTGGCTGCTCGGATGTACTGTGGTTTTATCTCCTCGTGCTTCTCTTTTGGAAGCACACCCACTGATGTGGTCACCTCCACCAGCAACCTGCCTCTGTAGGCCACACCCTCCAGCTGTGCAAGGAATGACACCACACCCATTGTTTAAATCCATTTCCCCACACAGTGTCCCTTTGACTGCTAAGTTCCCAGTCTTACATTGGTATATGCCCCAACCCATTCTTATCCTCCTACTGCCCCTCCCTCCCCTCAGTTTGGCTGATCTGGTCCCCAGACTTACCACTCCCTCGTTGAGATACTCATACGCATCACCTAAATCTGAAAACTCTCTGGGGGAGCCATAGAAGTTAATGTAACAAGGGCCAAAGGTCGGTGGGAGGTCTGTAATTGGAAACATAAATGAATCTGCACATGTGGATCCTTGGGTGTATGAGACATGGGTAATGGATCCTTGGGTGTATGAGACATGGGTAATGGATCCTTGGGTGTATGAGACATGGGTAATGGATCCTTGGGTGTATGAGACATGGGCAATGAATCCTTGGGTGTATGAGACATGGGCAATGAATCCTTGGGTGTATGAGACATGGGTAATGGATCCTTGGGTGTATGAGACATGGGCAATGGATCCTTGGGTGTATGAGACATGGGCAATGGATCCTTGGGTGTATGAGACATGGGTAATGAATCCTTGGGTGTATGAGACATGGGCAATGAATCCTTGGGTGTATGAGACATGGGCAATGAATCCTTGGGTGTATGAGACATGGGCAATGAATCCTTGGGTGTATGAGACATGGGTAATGGATCCTTGGGTGTATGAGACATGGGCAATGGATCCTTGGGTGTATGAGACATGGGCAATGGATCCTTGGGTGTATGAGACATGGGTAATGGATCCTTGGGTGTATGAGACATGGGCAATGGATCCTTGGGTGTATGAGACATGGGTAATGGATCCTTGGGTGTATGAGACATGGGCAATGGATCCTTGGGTGTATGAGACATGGGCAATGGATCCTTGGGTGTATGAGACATGGGCAATGGATCCTTGGGTGTATGAGACATGGGTAATGGATCCTTGGGTGTATGAGACATGGGCAATGGATCCTTGGGTGTATGAGACATGGGCAATGGATCCTTGGGTGTATGAACACATGATCATTGGGAGCATGGATCTTTGGGACATGGGCACATGGATCTTTGGATCATTGAGTGTATGTCACACAGTAAGACATGGTACAAAACTGTTTCAATGCATAAGTGTGTGTGTGTGTGTGTGTGTGTGTGTGTGTGTGTGTGTGTGTGTGTGTGTGTGTGTGTGTGTGTGTGTGTGTGTGTGTGTGTGTGTGTGTGTGTGTGTGTGTGTGTGTGTGTGTGTGTGTGTGTGTGTGTTCCTACCAGCAGGCCCTGCCTTCTGGACTTCTGGACAAACCTACCATTTGGGGAAATCTGTGATAGTTTCATAAAGTAGGTACCAATCAGGTCATCAGTAGTTGTCTGATCTCTAGTTATCAAGAATCATAATTAAAAATCAATAGCCTGCCAACTGGACTGGCACAATGGTGTTAATACCATCCAGGCCCCACACTCATGTGAGCCACAAAGCAACCGAAACACAGAGAATCCTTAGTTCTATCTTGCTAGTATAGTGGTCACCATGGATACCTGCCCTAGTGGTCACCATGGATACCTGCCCTAGAATAAGGTTAGACTACACAGCAACTTAAGCATCTGGCCTATGGTGTCCTCCTTCATCCTCCTCCCCACCCCATCTCCTGACTCCTCCCTCTTCTCCCTTTATCCCTCCTCCCAACTTCCTCCTCTTCCCCTTCCTCTCTCTCCCTCTCTACAAAAGATTTATATATATTTCCTCTAGTTCTGATGGATTGTGCTACTTTCCTCAAGTGGCTTATCACACATACACCACCCATCCTTTGATAGTGTGGTGATAGGGAGAAGTATGGAAAGGGGAGGAGTAATGGGGATGATGAAGTGACAGCTCTGATGCAGTTATGTTGTGGTACATGTAATTGTCATGGTGATGATAACTACATATGCACATACTTGTCTTTGAGTTGAAATCGAATCCTTTCACTGAACAGCGGAAACTGAAATTCAAATTGATGACACCATAAGTCCCACCTACCCACCTCCCTATTTAACGCACCCTGATGGCCATGTTCAGCTGGTGGTTCCACTGGGGATCCTGATCATTCCATATCACCTTGGTCTTCCCGTGGTGACCGGCGATACTCAGGGTGACGTAGGGATCCACCAGATCCTTGGGTGTGGCCTGGGAGTTGAAGAGCTTCTTGAACTTGTTGAAGTAGGCGGGGTCCATTTGGGGGAGGTCTGCTGCTTCAAAGATGCGTACATGCAGGGTGGCAGGTTGGATCTGAGCCCCGGATGGGCGGAGCAAGTTGCTATGGAAATGGTTTGAACATTGTGGTGAATGTAGGCCTGCAAAAGCTGGCTCACTCACGACTCAATGTCAACATTGTCAGGGCTGCAAATGGAAGGAGATGGTGTGGCATCCATCCCTGGCCCGAGGACATTGATGCTTATCTTCAAGAACCCCTTCATTCAGCAAACAAGAATTTGTGTTAGATTACATCATACTTCTTTATGTCATACTACATTACATTGCATCACATTACAAAATATAGCATACATTACATCAGAATTACATAACATCATTACATCATGTTGCATCATGTATGGACTCCATCACACCTTGGGTTTTCCAGTGGAGTCATGAGGTTCTGTGAGAAGGAGCCACTTGTGAATGAAGCAGTGGTCTGGTTCACTGTATGCCAGACCTACATCAAACTAAAGGGGACAGTCACATGACAAGGTGCAACAGGTCATGTGGTAGTCACATGACACTAGGGATGGCTATGTAAAATAGGCACATAGCAGCAGCTACTTGTATGGTAACAGACGGTAATACGAATCAAAACAAATAGAGTCCAATAAAACCAAAACCTAGCTCTTTGCTTCAAGTACCCATGTTCTACATCAAACCCTGGGGTAATATCCACAGACTATTATTGCTGCATGCATTTTACCCCTGAATAGAAGAACTTCCGAAATTACACCGCCTACAAATGAGCTTAAGACCAATCCTCCAGCTCACCATCCACCAATCCTCCAGTATCCTAAACCCATTTTCCAGTACTCCATAACCCCATCCTCCAGTACTCCATAACCCCATACTCCCCATAAGCCCATCCTAGCTCACCTCGAAGGACCCAATCACTGCATCTTTCAGTATCTTTCGTGTATTCAGCACTTTGAACTTCACAGCTTTATCCATCAACAGCTGAGGATGTTCCTTGAAGTTGTACACCAACGTCTAACAGGAGTAAATATTTCACAACGTTGCTGTTAAATATTTGCATGCTCATGTTTCCACACACGTAAAAAGCACACACATACACATACACACATACATACACATGCATGTACACTGCATATGTCACACACATATGCCCCTGCCCATACCATATGCATGCTAATGCATTACACCAACAAAGATACACACATGAAATTTTAAGCACATGAAAACCACATGAATACACATACATGTCACATCATATATATGTAAGCACCCACATACACACATACACCAACAACGATGCACATATACAGACACACACACTGACCTCATCCCAAAATGGGTTGTTTGTGCCACACTTGGTGGATGTTTCCTTGACAACGTTTCCTACGGCAACCTTAACAAGTGCTCTTACAAACTCTCCCTCAAGCTTGCGTGCTTCAATGATGTGGATGCGAATCTTATTGGTAGAAATAGATGAACATGCTGTGAGTTATATGAGATTGAGTGTGTACATGTGTGTCCATCTGTGTGTGTGTGTGTGTGAGTGTATGGATGTATGTGTGTGAGTGTGTACACCATTATCATATTTACCTGAAAATCTATTGGCTTATTTGGCATGCTTGCTACATTTGAAGCAGTTGCATTTGCAGATTTGTTGGTGAGATCGTCATTCCAGTGTGTGTGTCTGTGTGTGTGGGGTGAGGGTGGGAGGAGGTGGGAGGGGTGGGAGGGGGTGGGAGGGTGGGAGGGGGTGGGAGGGGTGGGAGGGGATTATTTCACTTTCACGATCCAAACAATGTGGCAGGTAACTTAGATCCATGAGACCCATGATACCTGAGTCAGGTGACTTACGTTGCCATGGTACCACTGGATTCATTGTCATCTGATATACAAAAAAGAAAACAGACAATAATTAAACAAAATGGTTTCATCCTTATCCCCATTCCTGTAAAAACAAAAGGCCACTCTTTTGGCCGTGTATGTACTTGTGCCAAGAGTGAAGGTGTGCTCTAAAAGTTCACACACCACACCTATCACCAGTCCACACACCATCCCCCCATTCCACTTCAACACCACTTTGCACATGCAGGGTTGTGCTATATGCAAATACGTTTTGTAGTTGTTTCATAAACGTTTCAGTAGGCTTTGCAGTGGTGGTGTACGAGGAGAAGGTAATTTATCTCTGCCAATCACGGTTGTCTAATTGTGTCTGCCATGAACACGGATGAGAGGGGGAGGGGTTAAATCCCCAACCTCCCTCCACCACACCCCCTTCCCTTAGATCTGCTATGGCTTAGATACAGTGCAAGACCATGAACGTACTATTCTTTGCCACTGAAGTATACTGTTTACTGGGAATAGCAAAATGATGCACACAGCCTTTCACAAGAGCAACGACCTCCCATGCACAGAGCTTGTCACATGCCATGCAGAGAGCAGGTAGCCAAGTTGGTCTGCTACAGAAATAATGCCTTTGCTATGTGCTGTTGTAACACAAAGACCTAATTGATCTGGAGCTAACAGAGAGGACTGCCTGTGCCATGTGCTGCAGTAGCAAATGGTTTCATCTGCAGTGAACAGGAGTTGTGGCTTGGTGCCAAAGCCACTCCAGGCATGCGACTGTTTCAGGAAGAAAGATTGATGAGCTTTCTAAGCGTGGGATTTGGTCCCATTAGAGTCGAGAACTGCATAGCCTGCAACTTATCAGCAACCATAGAAGCCTAGGACCAGGAAGAACTTTTGGTATCATATAAGCATGTATTGTACAAACAAACGTGCTTCCTCACAAATCTTAACCACATAGGGAGGAAAGAGTTGGGTAAGAGTGTATTATGTGTGCTGGAAGGTGTATCAAAGGTGCAAAGGTATATGTACATCTTGCTGTCTGTATAAAGATATGATTCAGATCTGTGTTTGGTTACAATTTGGTAGTTTTTAATTATCAGCTTGGGCGTATTCATTCTACAGTGTTCTGTCAGAAGATTCTTCATACATCTTACTTTTAATTAATAATCATTTGGAGTGTGGGAGGATGTGCTGTGATGGTGTGTTACATGATACTGTGATGGTGTGCTGTGATGGCATGTTGTGATGATGTACTGTGATGGTGTGCCATGATGGTGTTCTGTGATGGTGTGCCGTGATGGCATGTTGTGATGATGTACTGTGATGGTGTGCCTTGATGGTGTATGCTGGGATGGTGTATGCTGGGATGGTGTATGCTGGGATGGTGTATGCTGGGATGATGTATTGAGGGAGTAGTCATGTTGTGGTGACCAAAAACAATTAAGGTTCCATTGTGAATTGATACATGAACAAGCATTGCATGGTACCTTAACTACAATTTGTATTTAAATAAATAATTTATCTGATTATAAAGTGGAGCACAAATCATGCCAAGTTTGCATATGCATGGCAGGAGTATGATATGACTACATGTGGCCAGGTCCAGCAGGAGTATGATATGACTACATGTGGCCAGGTCCAGCAGGAGTATGATATGACTACATGTGACCAGGTCCAGCAGGAGTATGATATGACTGCATGTGACCAGGTCCAGCAGGAGTATGATATGACTACATGTGACCAGGTCCAGCAGGAGTATGATATGACTACATGTGACCAGGTCCAGCAGGAGTATGATATGACTGCATGTGACCAGGTCCAGCAGGAGTATGATATGACTGCATGTGACCAGGTCCAGCAGGAGTATGATATGACTACATGTGACCAGGTCCAGCAGGAGTATGATATGACTACATGTGACCAGGTCCAGCAGGAGTATGATGACTACATGTGACCAGGTCCAGCAGGAGTATGATATGACTACATGTGACCAGGTCCAGCAGGAGTATGATATGACTGCATGTGACCAGGTCCAGCAGGAGTATGATATGACTGCATGTGACCAGGTCCAGCAGGAGTATGATATGACTACATGTGACCAGGTCCAGCAGGAGTATGATATGACTGCATGTGACCAGGTCCAGCAGGAGTATGATATGACTGCATGTGACCAGGTCCAGCAGGAGTATGATATGACTGCATGTGACCAGGTCCAGCAGGAGTATGATATGACTACATGTGACCAGGTCCAGCAGGAGTATGATATGACTACATGTGACCAGGTCCAGCAGGAGTATGATATGACTACATGTGACCAGGTCCAGCAGGAGTATGATATGACTGCATGTGACCAGGTCCAGCAGGAGTATGATATGACTGCATGTGACCAGGTCCAGCAGGAGTATTATATGACTACATGTGACCAGGTCCAGCAGGAGTATGATATGACTACATGTGACCAGGTCCAGCAGGAGTATGATATGACTGCTATGTGACCAGGTCCAGCAGGAGTATGATATGACTGCATGTGACCAGGTCCAGGCAGGAGTATGATATGACTACATGTGACCAGGTCCAGCAGGAAGTATGATATGACTACATGTGACCAGGTCCACAGGAGTATGATATGGACTACATGTGGCCAGGTCCAGCAGGAGTATGATATGACTACATGTGACCAGGTCCAGCAGGAGTATGATATGATACATGTGACCAGGTTCAGCAGGAGTATGATATGATTACATGTGCCCAGGTCCAGCAGGAGTATGATATGACTACATGTGACCAGGTCCAGCAGGAGTATGATATGATTACATGTGACCAGGTCCAGCAGGAGTATGATATGATTACATGTGGCCAGGTTCAGTGTGAACAGCCTACAATCAGTCCTAAGCATATGAGGATAGTCGCCTGTTGTTATCTGGGTCTCAATTGCACTGCACTATACCATTGGGTTGTGTAGGTCTGAAGCTTCCTGTGCACATTCCCTTCTACCTCTCTACAGTGTCTGGATCTACATGCATTACCTACAACTTCTACTGGAACACGACACCTCTGTACACCTCTGTACACCTCTGTACACCTCTGTACTTGAACATTACTGAAACATTACACTACCTTCACTGTCATCAATAGGCTGAGAAGTTGGCAGGGCCCGCTTCACAAATCCTCCTGATAAACTTGGAACACTGATCCAAGATTTTTTCCTGACGGCAGTTTGAATAGATGGATTTTCAGCCCTTTCATCCATGGGCGTGGAGTATGTGACATCAATCAGTAATTTGGCATTCTGTTGAAGATGGGAGAGGTAAATGTGTTGTCAGAGAGAATATGTACCACAGTGAACGTCAAGTCATTGAACCTTAGTTAAATTTTTGATCAGAGGAATGAGGCGAAAAAGAATTGTAGGGTTTGGTGGGGGTGGAATGGGAGGGTGAAATGGGAAGGTTTGGTGAGGGTGGATTGGCAGGTTTGGTGAGGGAGAGTTTGCTGAGTTTGAGAAGGGAGGTTGGTGAGGATAAAATGTGAGATGGTGAGTGCACATGACAAAATATTTGATTGCCATAGTGTGTGTCTTGAGTGTGCCGAGATGTCACTCTTTAGGGACCCATTTTTCTTACCGGGATGAAACTTCCACTTTGATCTTCTAGCATGGCCTCTACAGACATAAATCCTGTTTTTACTGCATCTTGGAGAGATATCTGCGTCTTTCCAATCAATCTGTTGTGAGTCATGAGAAAGTATGTAAGGTCTTATAATACCATCTGTGTGCAGTACTTTGCTCTGGCAAAAACGGCAGGTTCCTTTTGTGCTATTGAAATATTCCTTGAAATGTGCTGTTACTGCTAAGGTAGTGTTCAAACTCCTCCCTGTTCCCTCCCTCTCCCCTCCTCCCTGTTCTCTTCCTCTCCCCTCCCCCCTGTTCCCTCCCTCTCCCTCCTCCCTGTTCCCTCCCTCTCCCCTCCTCCCTGTTCCCTCCCTCTCCCCTCCTCCCTGTTCCCTCCCTCTCCCCTCCTCCCTGTTCCCTCCCTCTCCCCTCCTCCCTGTTCCCTCCCTCTTCCCTTCTCCAATCTCTAATGCTATGTAAAGTGTACTGTGGCTAAATCTGATTTGAAGGAACGTAATAGTTTGTACGACTCTGCAAGCTTCCTAGAGCTTAATCGTGGTGTACAGTGTGCGGCAGAAAATTACACTGATCCGCCGTTCAATCGAAGATTAACGATGCCGCCTAAATGGTCCATCACCTTATTTATTTTTGTTTGGCGGCACACTCACTGTGAAAACATAATCATGGATTTGTGAAGAACCTCCACTTCGAGTGCCTCCGACGGATCCAGAAGACCTCGTATCTTCCATGTCAAGGTCTGGGAACGAAAAAGCATTACTATCTTCTAAGTACTGATTACACATAACGTGCATCCACACACCCACAAACAGGTCTCTTTCGTCGGCTACATTTATAAGTGGAACGCGAAAGCGCGCAAGAATAATTACGTGCGTTCAGATCAACCATATACACAAGGACAGGGCAACATGGGAAAGGTTCACGCTATTGACTGAGCGCTCTATTTACTAGCGCTCAGAGCAGACAAGGTCGATCAATTACCTCGTTCCAGTCGAAGTTTGTTTCATCGCTGATCCATCTCGTTTGATTCGCTGACCCTAAACCATAAACATGACTCAGTAGTAAAAGTACGTGTCAACTTATGTGCTATGATCCGATCGCACACAGACATAGTCCACACATACAGTCGTAGCGCTCCCTTGACGAATCTGTACGTACACCGCACATGCATGCAAGCTACCCGGCTCGCAAAATCACACAATTTAAGTTGAGGCCGTAAATCTCTATGGCTGGCTGTATAAAAATATGCCCTTTTATGGATGTAATGCCACTAGACATCTGTACTAGCTCGACTTTCTTACCTCGTAGCCTTATTGACACAAACGGACTCAGCTTTTGAGACTGCTTGTTCCGTAGCTCTGAAGCCGACTTCACTAACACCTCAAGCTTAGATTCCATGAAGGGCAGAGCTTCTCACAACCATGTATTATGCGCGTTGGGCAGTATAAGATTTTAAAAGAGCTGAAGTACTGAAATATGCTTTTCCTTATATCGGATCCATGAGAATCGAACATTTGTTTACATGTAGTTGAACGCACTACTTAGAAAATTAGTCGGAAATATGTCTTTTGTGGTAAAACACTGCACACGTGCAGCCCCGACACGGGGTTGAGTTTTGCGCCGCACGCAGGCAAAAACTCAGGATATAGAAGCAAGTGATTCCCTCTCAATGAACGTAGGTTAGGTTTAGTGAGCGTTAGGTACCATGTGTATATAGGCATCAGTCGCTTATATAACTCTACTGCATGTGCGCTTGCAAAGTATCTTTTGAAACAAGCAAGTCCCCACTTATGGGCACTTGTAATGGAGGGCACTATAATAGCAATTAAAAGTTAGTGCACTCGTGTTGCATCTGTCTGCTTACATGCTGCTGATCAGTGTGGAAAACCTGTAGCCCGCTCAGATCTACACAGGGAAAAAAAGCGTCGAATCATTTAGAAATCATTGCGTGATTGAACAGAAAATCACACGAAAATCAATAGAAGCGTGTGATTTTTGTGTGATTTTCTGTTCAATCACGCAATGATTTCTAAATGATTCGACGCTTTTTTTCCCTGTGCTAATTATTATTATTTATTTTTTTGTTAATTCCATTTCACGCAAGCAAGACTGATTTTGATTCAAGCCAAAAGTTTGAGTAAACTTGGCACACACGAATGATTAAACTTTTAGCGATGTTGTCAAATGCATGTACCGTTTAAAAAGCGTTTTTTTTTTCCCCATGATAAATAGAACAACACACTGAAATACATATAAGTCCCGAACAAATGGAGAAGCGGTACAGGATTTGATAACGGAGCTGGACTACTGGAACTTACATGTACATATTGAGATGTATGTGTTTATGTTGTGCTTTTGTGTGTGGGTGAGTCCCTATGTATGAATGTGTGTCTGTGTGTGCAGTAAAATCAATGTTTGTATGCTTATGTATAATCTATTATTGGTGAGTCAGCTCACAAGGCCCAGCACTTGGGTTTAACATAAACCACAAAAAGTCTGAACTGTATGGAGCCGGAGACCTCTCTTCATTTCCCAGTGCAATTCAGACCTCCAACACATATCACATATCCAGAAATGGCCCATACATACGCGGTCATCCTGTTGTTTTTTTCCACATTGAATTTCAAACATGTTTAATATACTCTAAAAATCGATTTGATTATAATATGCATTTTTCATGAAAAATACATTAAGCACCCTTTTACTAAAATCAAGACATTTAAATTAATTTCAACCGCGCATCAGTAATTAGTAAAATTTATTCATAAATGTGATGACGCAAGATATTTATGTTAATTCCATTCATGACGTCTACGACGAAACTTTGGCTCACGTGCACATGTAACATCTGGTATAAAAAATAGTAAAATAACGAAAGTCTTTAATACAGCGTACCAAAGCTTCTGCGCGAGGGTGTGGCTACTGCGGTACGCCCACGCATATGTGAAAAGTCAGATAAATAAAAATCATGCAACGCATGCCGATAGGAACTGACCAAACATTCAGAATCATGTGTGCACACAATATATCTGTTATGCCTCATGGCAGTGTGCGATGTGATCTGTTCTTTTAATTTATCATTGTCTACTTGAACCAGCTAGTAGCTCTAACCAAGTATTATTAACTATTACAATCCTTGCTCGAACCCAGTGGGATATGCCTCATGTCATTCTCTTTGTCAGTAGCGGCATTACTTTCAAAGTGCATGGTTGTATGTTTAAACGCTTATACGCAAGTCTATCAGTATACAACCACTTCACATTTCACCGTGGAATTTCTCATTCGCCTTTTTAAAAATCTGCTCGTAATGCTTAAAAGATTCAAGCATTTCTTGAAAATTATTATCTTTATAATTGCTTACATTCACCAGATTCTGGTGAATGTAAGCAATTATAAAGATAATAATTTTCAAGAAATGCTTGAATCTTTTAAGCATTTAAATGAAAAATTCCACGGTGAAATGAGAAGTGGTTATACATGAAAAAGCTCGGTGATTTTTATATAGACTCTATTGCCTGGTAACCTAGCTCGGACAACGCTCAGTTACAATTTCCACGCTTTTCTTGTTCATTTCACTAGTTACGAGCATTATACGTGCATGCATGCATTGCGATACATGCATGCGGTTGATGGTGCATGATCCAATTATGCTGTCATAGTCTGCGATTAATTAGGTTAAGTGATTGTGCATTATGCAAGACAAGATAACATGACTGCACCGCTGCGGTAATGAATGCTTTGAAGTGCAGTTTACCCATACACATGTATGGATTAGAACTAACTTGCTGCCCATGCAGGAGGCCTGCATACTTTTACTATCTGTGCGTGTGCACCTAAATTGGTGCACGCATTCAATATATGCATGATGCAAATGGTTGCATGCATATGGTATATGGATACAATTGCAGAGTGCAGCAGATAGTATGCAGGCATTGTTTCCTTGCAACTACTGGTTATGACAATAACAAGGTCAGGTAATGGCATCTGTTTATAATATTTCGTGCAGCTAGTATAGTCCTTCACAATTCACTGGGATAAATGTTCAGTTGATTTATGATCGGTTGAATGGATTGATGACTCCAGGTTAAAAGTGACACTGTCAATAAACCTAATGTTCGTGCAAAGGTGATCTGCGAGTATGTATTGCATGCAGAGCGATCACACAAGGTAATACGTTATTATTAATGGGACATTAAATAATAATCGAATCGGATCAGCTTCAAACGTTCTATAGATCTTGCAAATAAAAAAGCGGGGGAAATTAAAGGATGCACCACCAAACTGACTGATCCGCAGCCATATAAACCTAGTCCCTCGTATATATGCTCTGAACAGACAATTTGCATGTCTGTGACATGAATTAACTAATCAACGATGACCTTACTATATTATCTCCCCATATGGAGAAATGGCCCATACATAGGCGGTCATCTTGCTTTTTGTTTTCAAATTGAATTTCAAACACGTTTATAATTTACGATAAATCAGACTGATTGTGATTCTGTGCTTTATAAGATTATACCATTAACCATTCGTAAACTACAATCAAGACAAAAATTTAATTTCTACGCGCATAATTTATTCATAAACGAAGTAGTCATTACGTAATACCTTGCGTCATCTAAGAATAAAGCTATAATTATTAAAATTATGTCGGCTTGCTAGTGGGGGTTAACTTCAATGTCTGTAACGTAACTAATTTGAATTACAATTATAATTGAACCGATGCATTAATGCGTCACTTGCACTGGAGATGTGGAGCGCATCAATTAGGCACAATGATGCATGCAGGGATCGAACTACGTATGCCCTTCATGCTTTCATCTTCTGAGACGCAGGTGTATGCTATGTGAATTTAGTAGCGTAGGGTGTGTTCGGCAGTGGGTAGTGTTCGGCCCTACAGGTATGTGCATATCTCGGAAGGAGTAGATATGGCCTTCTCTCTATACTAGTACAGTTGGCCATCTCTCTATAATTGTGCACATCTACCTGTACTATAACCAGTGGTAGCCTTCTCCCTTTACTCTCGAACCGTTAATTGCCCGTCTCCTTATACTGTTGGTCATCTTCCTTTATTGTTAGACTGGTGGCCTTCTCCCTGTACTGCTGATCTTCTCCCTATATTGTTCGCCTTGTCTTTATACTTTTGGCCTTATACTGTTGACCTTCTCCCTATATACTATTGGCCTTCTCCCTATTCTGTTGGCCTTCTCCCTATTCTGTTGGCCTTGTTGAGTGTGGATATGGTATACTGTTGGCCTTCTCCCTGGGTTATTCAAATTAGGGGCAAACCAGGGGGTGGATAGGGGGTGGGAGCGGTAAATCCCTGCCCTGTCCAATACCATACACTGTATATGAACTACAACTGTTTACACTGGTACAGGCCTGCACATCCGGTGGGTGTGGCCAAAGCAACTCCTGCAGCTTGAAGATATTACAAGCCATGGGTTATGTGTTTTGTGTTTAATTATATTCAACAAAGCCCCAAGTGGTCATTGACAACCACTTTGTATCTTTCTCACACCCTTAGCACCTGTGGGCCAAGCTCCCCCCTCATCCTCAATACCACATTCTCTTCCATGTCCCTCCAATGGAATGCTCCCCTCCAACCCGACTATGTCATCACTGCCTAACCTTGCACCATCGAGTCCCCAGCCTTAAGTCCCAGTCAGAGATGTGGGCACCTCCTTCGACAGTAGGGGCCTGGCTACATTCAGCGGGCACATGTTCCTTTGTGGTTTTATTAACCAGGCCACAGTCCAGTTCCATGCCTACAACCCCAGCGGCATTCTCTTCTACCAGATCAACAGTGTAATAACTGACTTCCTGGGGGTGAAGATGCATGGCGGGTTGCCATGGTTAATATTTGATGTGGGCTCTGGACCAGCTGTTGTTGGATCCAACAGTACCAGAACCTTCATTGATGGTCAGTGGCACACTGTGAGCTTCAGAACTCATCGGTCATGTTGAGCTTGTACGTCGGTGCGAGTGTGGTGCAGTCCCCTCCTGTGGGCAGTAACCTCTGTGATGGCCAGGGGCACGTGGTACTGTTTGAGCAGGCCTCCAATACCTTCTACGTCACCGTGGATACGGTGCACGCGGCGGCCATCACTGACGTGATTGTCCCACTGCTGACCATGAAAGTCTACTTTGAGGGATTTCCCAGCACACGAGCAGATATGGCATTGCAACCCCTTACAGCATGTGTCTTATCCCCTCCTGAATGGTACCTCGGTGTGCGTGATTGTGTGTGTGTGTGTGCGTGTGTATGTGTGTGTCACTGACTGTGTATACATTTACATGTATGTGTGATGTCATTGTGTGCATGCATGTGATGTCATCCTCTTTCCCCTCCTTCCCCCAGCACCGGATGGATTTGATGCTGTGTCGGTGCAGAATGTGGGCTCCACCTACATCATTGTGTCTTGGGACTTGCCAACTCACAGTAATGGAATCCTCATCAACTTCAGTTAGTATTGCAATGGTGCTCTGGCGGGTGTCCTGCCCCTTACTGTGATCAGCTACAACACCACTGGCCTCCTCCCCTTCACTTTCTACATGTACATGTATGTCTTCTCTGCTACTGTGTGCAACATGCGCAAATAACAGTGTGCATGGTACATGTATATGATCTGTGCTCAGTACGTTATCTGTTGGACAGGTCCTCCAGTCACGCCCGCAGGCACTGCACTCCAGTTGGAACATGGTGTTGGGCGTCATCAGTGCTGCAGCCAGCCTGCCCAGGTACATTGTGTACACTTCAATCACTTAGTTTGTGTTCCATCTTTCTTTGCTCTTATCCCTCTCTCCTCCTTCCTTTCTTTCTCTCCTGTCTCACCTACTCCCTCCCTCCCTCACTTTCTCACTCCCTCCCCCTCCCCCTCCCCCTCCCCTCCCCCTCCCCCTCCCCCTCCCCCTCCCCCTCCCCCTCCCCCTCCCCCTCCCCCTCCCTCCCTCCCTCTCTCCTGTCCTCCTGTAGTCATGTACATGTACACCAGCAGGGACATCTCTGGCAAAATTACACATACCATTTATCCTCCCTGTACTGACTTTTTGGAGTCATGAATGTTTGGGGCAGTATGCTCCACTAGCAGAGAGGAGAGTTGTAGGAGAAGGGTGTAGCCATGTACTATTAGCGTTGATATGGTATACTCAGTACTTCGTTGTTTATGTTGGCCTTGGGGCCTGACCGCTACCACAAAACCCACAAGGGCAGTCCAAGGTGTACACAACCATTGTCCTGGCTAAAATGAATACCCATCTTGTGAGCTGTGTATACTGACCTTCACTTGATTGGCAGATAGTGTGGCAGATACCTTTACATGAAGATTGGATTTCTTGTGGAGGGTGTGTGTGTGTTTGTGTGTGTGTGTGTGTGTGTGTGTGTGTGGTGTGTGTGTGTGTGTGTGTGTGTGTGTGTGTGTGTGGTGTGTGTGTGTGGTGTGTGTGTAAGTGGTAATGCCTGTGGTTATCTTATCTCACATCCATGGGAGGAGCTACACCTCTATGTAATGTTATCTGTGTACATGTACTCTTTGACTTGTTGAAATATGGGTTGATGTCGAAGTACAATGTAATGTGCTCTTCCCTAGGCCCTATGGAGGAGCTTACAGCCACTCCCCCATACCCCAGCTGGAGCAGGATGTTGGCATGGGTCATTTGTTTCCCCCCCTCCACAAACTGGAAATCCTGGATCCATCACTGAAATTGGATGTACTCTCTTGTCAGGATCAGCTGAACAGGATGCCCTTACAATGAAAGAGTCACCCCTCAAAAACTTGATACAGTTCTTCCTAAGGCCCCACCCATCATGGGGGTGATTGCAAATGACAAACAGTTTTTGCTGCCTCTATCTTTTGTTAGTTTTTGCTGCCTCTATCTTTTGTTTTCTGTATCAGTCCCTGCACCATCATCTTTTATTAAAATGCTTGACCCTTGCACTCACAACGTACATGTATTACATGTATGTGCTTGTTTACTCATTGTTACATATATGTGATTCAATGGCTGGGCACTGGACAACATCACCACCCTGTTTACAGGTAGTAGTGCCAGGGCACAAAGAACATGAGGAGCCTCTAGCCGTGTCCATCCCTAGCCACCATTGGATGGAGAATTACAGTTCATTGGGTTCAAAGTTCAGGTCAAGACTAGGAAGTGTGACCAGTAGCCAGGATGCAGCATGAGGTGCTGACACAGAGAGCAGCCAAGCCTTGTCAGCAGGTGATGATGCTTTCAACAACAATGAGAACTGGGTCCTAGTTTTTTGACAGTACCCTTTAGTGGACGGGTGAGGCTGTGGTAGCATCCACAGATATTACTTCAGACAGGGAGATTATGCCTTATATTTGTGTCCCATAAAACAAATATCAGTCCTAACTCTCACCTTCGGAAGCAATTCTTTCCTTAAAACAAAAGCTTACATATAATTAAGTGGCCAGACAAGAAATAGGCCTGTGGTGAAGTACTGAAATGACTACAATTAAGCACACACTAATGTATCATTAGCTCCAATAGTCCTAAATCAAAGTTCAACTCGACTGTGACCTATTTTACATCTTGCAGCACTCTTTCAGGCGGGAGCATGCCGGATAGTTCAAGAGAGCTGACACTGAATCACCAACATGGTTCTTCCATCAGTGAGTCTCTACAAGGCTGAGAAGACATGAAGATCAAGAACATAACATATATACATGTACATAAACACATACATACATGTACATACACATACATGTATGCACACATATTTATATATATGGGATGTGGAAACTGCCCCTCAAAATTCCCTTGCGTTTGAATCGCTATAACTTCCAAACGGTTAAGGCTATTGACTTCTTATTCTCAACACTTCATACTACACCATTTCTGTATGGTGAAATACGTTTTGGGGTATTGCAATGTATGATACCCCACTAGGTTCAAACCCGCCAAATACCTTTCGGTTCTCCTGTAATCATATCGCCTTTAAAATTTGGTTTGTGGGTACAGAGGTTCCTGTACCTATCGCGGCAAATTGTGTCCTGCCATATCAAGCGGGAAAATGTGCATGTAGGGACCTCTCTATTTACAAACCAAATTTGAAGTGATTTGATTACTCCTACCGAAAGGTTTAAACCCGGTGGAGTATTGGACGTTGCGATACTTGCACAGTCAAGTGCAAGGCCCCCAAAATGTATGAAATGTTGAAAATAGGAAGGCAATAGCGTTAATCATTCGGAAGTTATAATGATTCAAACGCAAAGACATTTTATACAGTCATGTATTACATGCGATGGGCCGTTTTCGTGGAAACTGTCCCATATACATGTACATGCATGTACATACACATATGGGGCAGAGAAAACATGGTAGTTTTCAAATGTTATAGTTGACACAAATCTTATGCACCTCAACTTAAAGTCAGACTAACTGCTGCAAAGTTAAAAGTGTGGAATCTTTAATAAGGGATTACTTTTCAATGGGAAAGGTCAATAAAGTGCGTACCGCCAGTGTATGACTGCTATTGTACATTTGATGCTTCCACTGTTTGTACCAGACGTTACCATACATGTAGATAGTTTAGAGATCTATATGTGTAAGCTCTTATCAGGCCCATAGCCAGGGGGAGATTCCCCCCTCCCTCCCCCCCGTTCGATGCTTGAAACTTCCGCCTCTTCTAGATATGGTACATGTACTTATAAAGATGCATCAGGCCCGAAGGTGTCTCGCTTTTCGTATTTGCCCCCCCCCCCCCCCCCCCCCCCGCTCTCGTATTTGGGCCCCCGGATAAATGCTTTCAGAAGTATTAATCGATTCCCCCCCCCCCCCCGCCTAACTTCCTGGCTACGGGCCTGCTTATATATTACAGTTGCACAACCATTTAGCCTATTACGGACGTAGCTACTGTAATCATGTACGTGTCACATACATGCTAACCTAGGACTCTGAGACTTGCAAGATGCTTCCGTAAGAAGACTGGTTGGTTGTCATGCCCAGGCACTCCGGTGTCGATTCTATAAGTGGCAAACTCCTCTGTGTAGTCGCCACCCTCCGTCTTTGCAGCATATAATCCCAATTAGTGCCCACTCTTACAAGGGGTCATGCTAAGTCAGTATAGGTCATTAATACACAATCAAAAAACAACCAGGTCTGGGCACGGCTGACTGACGATAGGGTGGCACGTGATGATCGTGGTAGGCACATTGAATTTGGGGTGTATCTCACTAACCATTCAAGGGAAGTGCGATTTGAAGGCCCTAAGCTCTGAAAAAATAATGATAAATAAGTTCATTGATTACTCTCATGTAATCCGTGAGCAGGTAAGGAAAATATCATTTGGTTTGGAAACTATTGATGACTGAATAAGGAAATGAGAAAAAATGAATGGACATTGGAAACCTTGCATAATTAATGTGGAAGTGCGGATATAGGTACTTAAGTTGCGAAAAACTACACAAAATACGTCAACTAGTCCCCACATTGCAAATCCGAGAGCAGCTAGTCAATATTTGGTTTTTTTCTGCAGTTAGCTGCAGTTTTCTGAATGCGTCCATACATTTTCTATGGACATTGAATTACGCAATGACCGAATACCGCGTAATCCTTTTGACCGCCAATTTCTCGATATGTTCGGCAGCCGTGCTATAAGCAAAGGAAGGGGGCGCGTTTGAGTGCTTGAAGTGTATTTTCAAGAATGTACGATTAAAATTGGAGTGCAAAAAACTTTTCGTTTTATTTCATTCATCAGGTCATTCCTCATCCAAGACGACAGAGGTGATTCTTTTTGCAGAATTTTGTCTTCAAATGATCGCAAATATATTTCTATTTTGTTTTCCTTTTTTTTGATTTTGCATCTGCCCAACTCAGCAAGGGGGCGATGAGGGAGCGACGTAAGCTCCCACATCGCCCAGAAGCTAGGTAAATCATGCATAATCAATCTTCAGTCGCAAAGGAATTTTGCCGAGTTTCTTATGATCTAACTGATAGCTATATGACAACGGGCGTGGCGGATAATACATGTGTTTCGCGGGCAAAGCCAATTTTACAGTACACATGTTGTGCAAAGAAAAGTGTTGCGCATTGCAGGAAAACGAAGTTAGCAAACAACTTACACTAGATATGACCAGGAAACAACTGATCAATATGTTGTTGACTACTAAGTGTTAACTGTTTAGATAAACAGAGTGGCTTTAGTATAGCACCTGCGGCGCAATATTGCTCTGTTGCCCATGAAAGAGTTAAATGTTTTTAAATGCAAAAAATTCATCATCAAGAGTAGTCACGGTCGTTACACCATGCAATTCAATTGCGAAACAAACAGTGATACCAAACGTTGTCGCTTAGACGAATATTTAACTCTCAATGAGTTTATTATTGAAAAGTAGTTCCAACAACTATACCAACTGATTAGTTAACTATCTTACGCACATTTTTGTTCTCGCGAAGGATTCGAGGAAGGCTTGTTAATTAAGTGCGGAGAATTGCATGAATTTAATTGAGATTTAAATTTGTACACACGCACCCCGGGGCCCGCCCCCTCCCTCCAATTGTGCATTATTTTGCGGGGTGTGTGTGTGTGTGTGTGTGTGTGTGTGTGTGTGTGTGTGTACAAATTTAAATCTCAATAAAATCCATGCAATTCATCTCTGTAGTTCCATCAGTCAGCCTTGGTTTGCACTTTGACCCACATTGCATTAATTCTGAACACAAGATTGATAAAGTGTCTGCGAAAAGGGACCTAAAACACATATATATATATTATCATTATTATGTTAGCAAAGCCTACGCTTGTCACTGATTGAACTGCATATCTAATTAGAATTCAGAGCTGTTTAACTCCATAATGGACAGCCCAATTTTCAGTGTGTAGGATGGAGAGGACTTGACCATCTTTTGAAGATCTAAAAACTTGAAAGGAAAAATAAATATAATAAAACAAACAAACTGTTTGGTCTCTTTTCACGGACACTTTTCCAATTGAACATTATGTAGCCTATAATTGGCAAAGATTGGTCGGGTCATGACCCTAGCTATCCTAATGGTAGTACCATTGGACTGCCCAAATCTGTATAAGGCAAACGCAACATGTTGCGCGCAATAGGTAAAATTAATAACGTGTTACCCGAGAGAGAGAGAGAGAGAGAGAGAGAGAGAGAGAGAGAGAGAGAGAGAGAGAGAGAGAGAGAGGAGAGAGAGAGAGAGAGAGAGAGAGAGATAGAGAGAGAGAGAGAGATATCAGAGCTCTATCGCTCTATCTCTACGCTCTCTCTCTCTCTCTCTCTACTCTCGCCGCTAGTCTCGTCTCTCGCTCTCTCTCTGTCATATCTATCTGACTCTCTCTCTATACATCTCTCTCTCTCTTCTCTCCTCTCTCTCTCTCTCTCTCCTCTCTCTCTCTCTCTCTACTCTCTCTCTCTCTCGCGTCTCTCTCGCTCTCTTCCCTCTCCTCTCTCTACTCGCGCTCTTCTCTTCTCTCAGAGAGAGAGAGAGAGAGAGACTCAGAGAACTGAGCGCACACATATATACACTGAAGCCTCTGAAGTGTAGTATCGTTTGTTTAGTAATATTATCACCATCTCTGTTGTCGTCACCTTTTATCCTTTCAGGTTAAATAAAACAAGCACTTCAGTTATGCTGCCTAATACTGGGAGTATAGTATAGGGTTGACTTGTGGCGCGTGAGAAGCTCTGCCCTTCATGGAATCTAAGCTTGAGGTCCTAGTGAAGTCGGCTTCAGAGCTAAAGAACAAGCAGTCTCAAAAACTCAATCCGTTTGTGTCAATCAGGCTACGAGGTAAGAAAGTCGAGTAGTTAAAATAAAAGTCAAGTTGCGTATATCCGGCCCATGCAATGGTACAGTTTTACGATATACATGGAGATTTACGGAGTCAACTTTTAAAAATATCGCGGTTTTGCGTTATTAATGCATGCAGGCATACGCAGTATACATGTATTCTTGAGCACCGTGACCCATTTATCTATTAAAGAACTGGGACTAACGGAATATAATTGTCTTTCCATTCCAGCTGAAGTGACCCGGCGCATTGCAGGTTAACTATTACCAAGTTATTTTTCTGTTTCAGGCTCAGCAAATCAAACGAGGTGGATCAGCGATGAAACAAATTTCGAATGGAACGAGGTAATTGCTCGAGACCTTGTCTGCTAGTAAAAGAGCACTCAGTCAATAACGTGAACCTTTCCCATGTAGCTCTCTATTTGCTGTCCTGTATGCATCGTTTAATGCAATTGCCACACACACGTAATTATTATTATTGTGTGTGACCTTTTTCAGTTTGACTCGTTCCACCTATATAGCTGACGAAAGAGACCTTTGTGTGTGTGTGTGTGTGTGAGTGTGTGTGTGTGTGAGTGTGTGTGTGTGTGAGTGTGTGTGTGTGAGTGTGTGTGTGTGAGTGTGTGTGTGTGTGTGTGTGCAGTCACATTATGCATAATTATTCATGTATTAATTAAACGCTCTTCCTCGTTTCCAGACCTTAACATGGAAGGTACGAGGTCTTCTGGATCCGTCGGAGGCACTCGAAGTGGAGATTCTTCACAAATCCATGATATTTTCACAGTGAGTGTCCTTCAAGCAAAAAAAAAAAAAAAGGATGAGCCGCATCATTAATCGTTGAACGAATGGGCTGATGGGTCGGAGATTAAGCAATACTTTACGGCTGATATACGTGCGTAGTTCATCCTGGCGTCAGGCCCCAGACACAGAATGCCTCAAACTACCATGACACTTCACATTAAGCTGCAGGATTTGTACACATTATTAAGATCCTATGACATTTGAAATTACATATAGAGGCAAGTACAAATATGCATAGTACTAGAGATTAGGGAGAGGGGAGGTGAAAGGAAAGGGGGAAGGGGGACACAGACACAGGTGTTTAGACAACGTAGCTTAGCAATAATACCACATTTCATAGAGTACAAAAGGAACCTGCCGTGTTCGTCTGAGCAAAGTACTGCACACAGATGGCACCTTACATACTTTCTCATGTCTCGCAACAGATTGATTGGAAAGACGCAGATATCTCTCAAAGATGCAGTAAAAACAGGATTTATGTCTGTAGAGGCCATGCTAGAAGATCAAAGTGGAAGTTTCATCCCAGTAAGAAAAAAATGCTCCTAAAGAGTGACATCCTTAGACTCGAGATCATAACACAAACACTATGGCAATCAAATGCGGATTCATATTTATTCCCTGTGTTGTCCTCACACTTTTCCACCCCATGCTCACCAAACCACCCTCACCAAACCCTCCCATCCCCTCCTTACCACATCTTGTTCATCCCATCCTTACTAAACCCTCCTATCCATCCCTTTACACCCCTTCACTCATTCAGAAATTTTAACTACGGTTCAATGACTTAGTGGCACATATTTTCTCTCAACAACTTGATGCTCATTGTGGTACATATTTTCTCTGACAACACATTCTACCTCTCCAATCTTCAACAGAATGCCAAATTACTGGTTGATGTCACATACTCAGCACCCACAGATGAAAAATCTAAAGCCCCACCCTTTAAATCAATCATCAGGAAAAAGTCAATGGTCAGTGTGTCAAGTATACCAGGAGAATCTGTGAAGTGGACCCTGCCCATTGATGACAGTGAAGGTACAGAGGTGTAGTGTTGCAGTAATGTTACAGTGAAGGTACAGAGGTGTAGTGTTGCAGTAATGTTACAGTGAAGGTACAGAGGTGTAGTGTTGCAGTAATGTTACAGTGAAGGTACAGAGGTGTAGTGTTGCAGTAATGTTACAGTGAAGGTACAGAGGTGTAGTGTTTCAGTAATGTTACAGTGAAGGTACAGAGGTGTAGTGTTGCAGTAATGTTACAGTGAAGGTACAGAGGTGTAGTGTTGCAGTAATGTTACAGTGGAGGTACAGAGGTGTAGTACATCTTTATAATGCATGTGGCTGCAGAAAGGTTCAAGTAGAGAAGCGTGCAAAGGAACATCAGACCTGCACAGCCCAGCAATGGTGCAATTGAACGATGTACAAAGCTACTATTCCCACATGCTTAGGCCTGATTTTAGGCTGTTCATATATGGACTTTTTCACATGTAGTCATATCATACTCCTGCTGGACCTGGCCACATGTAGTCATATCATACTCCTGCTGGACCTGGTCACATGTAGTCATATCATACTCCTGCTGGACCTGGTCACATGTAGTCATATCATACTCCTGCTGGACCTGGTCACATGTAGTCATATCATACTCCTGCTGGACCTGGTCACATGTAGTCATATCATACTCCTGCTGGACCTGGCCACATGTAGTCATATCATACTCCTGCTGGACCTGGTCACATGTAGTCATATCATATTCCTGCTGGACCTGGTCACATGTAGTCATATCATACTCCTGCTGGACCTGGCCACATGTAGTCATATCATACTCCTGCTGGACCTGGCCACATGTAGTCATATCATACTCCTGCTGGACCTGGTCACATGTAGTCATGTCATACTCCTGCTGGACCTGGCCACATGTAGTCATATCATACTCCTGCTGGACCTGGCCACATGTAGTCATATCATACTCCTGCTGGACCTGGTCACATGTAGTCATATCATACTCCTGCTGGACCTGGTCACATGTAGTCATGTCATACTCCTGCTGGACCTGGCCACATGTAGTCATATCATACTCCTGCTGGACCTGGCCACATGTAGTCATATCATACTCCTGCTGGACCTGGTCACATGTAGTCATATCATACTCCTGCTGGACCTGGTCACATGTAGTCATATCATACTCCTGCTGGACCTGGCCACATGTAGTCATATCATACTCCTGCTGGACCTGGTCACATGCTGGACCTGGTCACATGTAGTCATATCATACTCCTGCTGGACCTGGTCACATGCAGTCATGTCATACTCCTGCTGGACCTGGTCACATGCAGTCATATCATACTCCTGCTAGACCTGGTCACATGTAGTCATATCATACTCCTGCTGGACCTGGCCACATGCAGTCATGTCATACTCCTGCTGGACCTGGTCACATGTAGTCATATCATACTCCTGCTGGACCTGGTCACATGTAGTCATATCATACTCCTGCTGGACCTGGTCACATGTAGTCATATCATACTCCTGCTGGACCTGGTCACATGTAGTCATATCATACTCCTGCTGGACCTGGCCACATGTAGTCATATCATACTCCTGCTGGACCTGGTCACATGTAGTCATATCATATTCCTGCTGGACCTGGTCACATGTAGTCATATCATACTCCTGCTGGACCTGGCCACATGTAGTCATATCATACTCCTGCTGGACCTGGCCACATGTAGTCATATCATACTCCTGCTGGACCTGGTCACATGTAGTCATGTCATACTCCTGCTGGACCTGGCCACATGTAGTCATATCATACTCCTGCTGGACCTGGCCACATGTAGTCATATCATACTCCTGCTGGACCTGGTCACATGTAGTCATATCATACTCCTGCTGGACCTGGTCACATGTAGTCATGTCATACTCCTGCTGGACCTGGCCACATGTAGTCATATCATACTCCTGCTGGACCTGGCCACATGTAGTCATATCATACTCCTGCTGGACCTGGTCACATGTAGTCATATCATACTCCTGCTGGACCTGGTCACATGTAGTCATATCATACTCCTGCTGGACCTGGCCACATGTAGTCATATCATACTCCTGCTGGACCTGGTCACATGTAGTCATATCATACTCCTGCTGGACCTGGTCACATGTAGTCATATCATACTCCTGCTGGACCTGGTCACATGCAGTCATGTCATACTCCTGCTGGACCTGGTCACATGCAGTCATATCATACTCCTGCTAGACCTGGTCACATGTAGTCATATCATACTCCTGCTGGACCTGGCCACATGCAGTCATGTCATACTCCTGCTGGACCTGGTCACATGTAGTCATATCATACTCCTGCTGGACCTGGTCACATGTAGTCATATCATACTCCTGCTGGACCTGGTCACATGTAGTCATTTCATACTCCTGCTGGACCTGGCCACATGTAGTCATATCATACTCCTGCTGGACCTGGTCACATGTAGTCATATCATACTCCTGCTGGACCTGGCCACATGTAGTCATATCATACTCCTGCCATGCATATGCAAACTTGGCATGATTTGTGCTCTACTTTATAATCAGATAAATTATTTAAATACAAATGTAGTTGAGGTCTGTTCATGCGTCAATTCTCAATGGAACCTTCATTCTTTTTGGTCACCTCAACAGGTCTATCCACGCAACACATGTGTAGACTCTTTTCCATGTTACAAAGAAAATGTTACAACCCCCATCCTCACTGCACACCCTTACTGCACACCTCACTGCACACCCTCACTGCACATCCTCACTGCACTCCTCACTGCACCCTCACTGCACACCCTCACTGCACACCCTTACTGCACACCTCACTGCACCCTCACTGCACACCTCATTGCACACCCTCACTGCACATCCTCACTGCACACCTTACAGCACATCTCACTGCACACCCTCACTGCACATCCTCACTGCACACCCTCACGCACATCCTCACTGCACACCCTCATGCACACCTCCTAGCTTACATGCTCACAGCTCACCTCCAAAATTATCATTTAATTAAATGGATGACATACGAGAACCTTCTGACATACATATACTCTGTAGAAGGAATATGCACTAAACAGATAAGAATTAAAATTAAAGCTATCAAATTGTAAACCAGAAATAGAATTATCATTTACCTTTATATAAACAGCAAGACACATATATACCCTCACAACACATATGTCCTTTGATACACCTTCCAGCACACATATTACACTACTCCTCACCTTTTCCTCCTATCACCTTCTGTGGCTAAGACTTCATCACACTCCTCTCTTGGATTAGTGAGTACACATTTGCTTATACATAATATGATACCCAGGAAGTTCTTCCTGGTCCTGGCCTTCTAGAGGCTGATGATAACTTGTAGGCCATGCTGTTCTCTTTTTTGGCTTTGATTCACCAAATTGCAAGTTTTGAGGGTTCACCAATCTTCTGTCGCAGTGGCTTTGGCGCTACACTTACAGCCCATGTTCACTGCAGATGCTATTACGTCACGTAGCACAGGTAGTAAACTACAGATAGATCAATTAGGTCTTAGTTACAACAGCACATAACAGCCTTGCAGTAGTTTCATAAAGCTACTGTTCGTTGCCTTTGAGCCACAAGGGCAATGATCATTCATGCACTGCACAGCTACTGGCCTACTGCGTCTTTGACTGCCAGATACTTTTTTTTTTACGCAACACTGCATGTGGTGCTGAGGTGGGATGGGGATGTTGTGTGGCATGGGAAAGTGTGGCAAGGGAAGGTGGCATGGAAAGGTGAGGCATGGAAAGGTGTGGGAGGGGAAGGTGGCATGGGAAGGTGGCATGGGAAGGTGTGGCAGGGGAAGGTGTGGCATGGGAAGGTGTGGCAGGGGAAGGTGGCATGGGAAGGTGAGGCATGGAAAGGTGTGGGAGGGGAAGGTGTGGCATGGGAAAGTGTGGCAGGGGAAGGTGGCATGGGAAGGTGGCATGGGAAGGTGTGGCAGGGGAAGGTGTGGCATGGGAAGGTGGCATGGGAAGGTGGCAGGGGAAGGTGTGGCAGGGGAAGGTGGCATGGGAAGGTGGCATGGGAAGGTGGCATGGGAAGGTGTGGCAGGGGAAGGTGTGGCATGGGAAGGTGTGGCATGGGAAGGTGGCATGGGAAGGTGGCATGGGAAGGTAGCATGGGAAGGTGGCATGGGAAGGTGGCATGGGAAGGTGTGGCAGGGGAAGGTGTGGCATGAGAAGTTGTGACACGGGAAGGCTTAGTACGCTTTCACCTCTGGTGTTTTGTATTTAGGGGAATGGGATGAGGGGGGAACCATTTTGATTCAATATTGTCTGTTTTTCTTTGTATATCAGATGACGATGAGCTGGATGGTACCATGGCAATGTAAGTCACCTGACTCAGTTATCATGGGTCCCATGGATCCAGGCAATCCATCATTGTTTTGATCCCCCTAACCCTGTGTATACATTCAGTAATGATGAGCTCCACAAATCTACGGCAATTGTAAACATGGCAAATAAGCCTACAGATTTTCAGGTAAGTATGATCGTGTTGTTCAGAGTGCTGTCCATCTTATGGTGTATGACCCATACATCCATACATCCATACATC
The DNA here is from genome assembly GCA_013339895.1 of Ephydatia muelleri. NCBI lineage: Eukaryota > Metazoa > Porifera > Demospongiae > Spongillida > Spongillidae > Ephydatia > Ephydatia muelleri. The sequence goes on from JABACO010000014.1 coordinate 311,452, forward strand.
CATACATCCATACATCCATACATCCACACATGCACAGCTTATACTCATGCACAAGTCTACATGCCACAGTTTTTGAGAAGTATTTCACCTCTGTTCTGCATACACCCACACATACACATACACATTCACAAACACACACACACACACACACAGATAGACACACATGTACACACCCAATCTCATATAACTCACAGCATGTTCATCTATTTCTACCAATAAGATTCGCATCCACATCATTGAAGCACGCAAGCTTGAGGGAGAGTTTGTAAGAGCGCTTGTAAAGGTTGCCGTAGGAAACGTTGTCAAGGAAACATCCGCCAAGTATGGCACAAACAATCCATTTTGGGATGAGGTCAGTGTGTGTGTCTGTATATGTGCATCGTTGTTGGTGTATGTGTGTATGTGGGTGCTTGCATATATATGTGACATGTATGTGTATTCATGTGGTTTTCATGTGCTTAAAATCTATTTGTGTATGTGCATGTGTGTATCTTGCTTGTGTGTTTTTCAATGCGTGTATATGTGTGTACATGTGTGTTGTTTACGTGTGTGGAAATTTGGCAAGGTGTGCATTCAATGGAGCTACCGGGTGATGTTTACTCCTGTTAGACGTTGGTGTACAATTCAAGGAACATCCTCAGCTGTTGATGGATAAAGCTGTGAAGTTCAAAGTGCTGAATACACGAAAGATACTGAAAGATGCAGTGATTGGGTCCTTCGAGGTGAGCTAATGGGGAGTATGGGGTCCACCAGTACTGGAGGATGGGGTTATGGAGTACTGGAGGATGGGGGTTATGGAGTACTGGAGGATGGGGTTATGGAGTACTGGAGGATGGGGTTATGGAGTACTGGAGGATGGGGTTATGGAGTACTGGAGGATGGGGTTATGGAGTACTGGAGGATGGGGTTATGGAGTACTGGAGAATGGGGTTATGGAGTACTGGAGGATGGGGTTATGGAGTACTGGAGGATGGGGTTATGGAGTACTGGAGGATGGGGGTTATGGAGTACTGGAGGATGGGGTTATGGAGTACTGGAGGATGGGGTTATGGAGTACTGGAGGATGGGGTTATGGAGTACTGGAGGATGGGGTTATGGAGCGTACTGGCGGGATGGGTTAGGAGTATGGGGCTGGGGTAAGGATGGGGTTAGGAGTACTGGAGGATGGGGTATAGGAGTACTGGAGGATGGGGGTTATGGAGTACTGGAGGATGGGGTTATGGAGAGTACTGGAGGATGGGGTTATGGAGTACTGGAGGATGGGGTTATGGAGTACTGGAGGATGGGGTTTTATGGATAGTACTGGAGGATGGGTTATGGAGTCTGCCGCATTAGGTTATGGAATGCCAGAGGATGGGGTATGAAGTACTAGAGATGAGGATATGAAGCAATGAAGGATGAGTTATGAGTATCGATTATGGAGCATTGAATAGTGGGTTATGGGTTCTGGAGGATGGGGTAGGAAGCAATGAAGGATGGGTATGGGGTACTGGAGAATGGGTTTATGAGGTGGTATTGGAGGATTGGCCTTGATTTGGAATGTCTTCTGCTCAGAAAAATGCACAAGTACTAGACTATGAATATACGCCTCTAGTACTAGACTATGAATATACGCCTCTAGTACTAGACTATGAATATACGCCTCTAGTACTAGACTATGAATATACACCTCTAGTACTAGACTATGAATATACACCTCTAGTACTAGACTATGAATATACACCTCTAGCACTAGACTATGAATATACACCTCTATTAAGTATTGATATAGTGAACATGACCATGCAGGCTAAAATATTATTAAATCTATGTGCATCTATTTGTACTACAGACTGTTTGCAATAGAGGTCGCTTCGTGTGTTGCCTTGTGCCCCATCATCATGTGACTACCACATGACTTGTTGCACCTTGTCATGTGACTGTCCCCTTTAGTTTGATGTAGGTCTGGCATACAGTGAACCAGACCACTGCTTCATTCACAAGTGGCTCCTTCTCACAGAACCTCATGACTCCACTGGAAAACCCAAGGTGTGATGGAGTCCATACATGATGCAACATGATGTAATGATGCTATGTAATACTGATGTAATGTATGCTATATTTTTTAATGTGATGTAATGTAATGTAGTATGACATTAAAGAAGTATGATGTAATCTAACACAAATTCTTATTTGCCAAATGAAGGGGTTCTTGAAGATAAGCATCAATGTCCTCGGGCCAGGGATGGATGCCACACCATCTCCTTCCATTTGCAGCCCTGACAATGTTGACATTGAGTCGTGAGTGAGCCAGCTTTTGCAGGCCTACATTCACCACGATGTTCAAACCATTTCCATAGCAACTTGCTCCGCCCATCCGGGGCTCAGATCCAACCTGCCACCCTGCATGTACGCATCTTTGAAGCAGCAGACCTCCCCCAAATGGACCCCGCCTACTTCAACAAGTTCAAGAAGCTCTTCAACTCCCAGGCCACACCCAAGGATCTGGTGGATCCCTACGTCACCCTGAGTATTGCCGGTCACCACGGGAAGACCAAGGTGATATGGAATGATCAGGATCCCCAGTGGAACCACCAGCTGAACATGGCCATCAGGGTGCGTTAAATAGGGAGGTGGGTAGGTGGGACTTGTGATGTCATCACTTTGAATTTCAGTTTCCGCTGTTCAGTGAAAGGATTCGATTTCAACTCAAAGACAAGTATGTGCTTATGTAGTTATCATCACCATGACAACTACATGTACCACAAAATAACTGCATCAGAGCTGTCACTTTATCATCCCCATTACTCCTCCCCTCTCCATACTTCTCCCTATCACCACACTATCAAAGGATGAGTGGTGTATGTGTGATAAGCCACTTGAGGAAAGTAGCACAATCCATCAGAACTAGAGGAAATATATATAAATCTTTTGTAGAGAGGGAGAGAGAGGAAGGGGAAGAGGAGGTAGTTGGGAGGAGGGATAGAGGGAGAAGAGGGAGGAGTCAGGAGATGGGATGGGGAGGAGGATGAAGGAGAAGCGCCACAGGCTAAGTCGCTGGATAGTCTAACCTTACCCAACAGTAGGAATTGTTTGTCCAAATTATGGAGGTGCTTGCAATACAGATGACTGGTACAAATACTAGGGCAGGTATCTATGGTGACCACTAGGGCAGGTATCCATGGTGACCACTAGGGCAGGTATCCATGGTGACCACTATACTAGCAAGATAGAACTAAGGATTCTCTGTGTTTCGGTTGCTTTGTGGCTCACATGAGTGTGGGGCCTGGATGGTATTAACACCATTGTGCCAGTCCAGTTGGCAGGCTATTGATTTTTAATTATGATTCTTGATAACTAGAGATCAGACAACTGCTGACGACCTGATTGGTACCTACTTTATGAAACTATCACAGATTTCCCCAAATGGTAGGTTTGTCCAGACGGCACAGCCTGCTGGTAGGAACGCTAACACACACACACACACACATACACACACACACAACACACACACACATACACACACACACACACACCCCTATGCATTGAGACTTAGTTTTGTGCAATGACTTACTGTGCCATACACTCAATGATCCATGCTCCCATGCACACAAAGATCCATGTGCTCATGTTCTCAATATCCATGTTCCCCAAGCTCCCAAGATCCATGTTCCCATGTTCTCAAAGATCATCCATGTGCCCAATGATCATGTGTTCCAGTACCCCAAAAATCCATGTCTCATACACCCAAGGATCCATTACCCATGTCTCATACACCCAAGGATCCATTACCCATGTCTCATACACCCAAGGATCCATTACCCATGTCTCATACACCCAAGGATCCATTACCCATGTCTCATACACCCAAGGATCCATTACCCATGTCTCATACACCCAAGGATCCATTGCCCATGTCTCATACACCCAAGGATCCATTACCCATGTCTCATACACCCAAGGATCCATTACCCATGTCTCATACACCCAAGGATCCATTACCCATGTCTCATACACCCAAGGATCCATTGCCCATGTCTCATACACCCAAGGATCCATTACCCATGTCTCATACACCCAAGGATCCATTACCCATGTCTCATACAACCAAGGATCCATTACCCATGTCTCATACACCCAAGGATCCATTACCCATGTCTCATACACCCAAGGATCCATTACCCATGTCTCATACACCCAAGGATCCATTACCCATGTCTCATACACCAAGGATCCATTACCCATGTCTCATACACCCAAGGCTCCATTGCCCATGTCTCATACACCCAAGGATCCATTGGCTATGTCTCATACACCCAAGGATCCATTACCCATGTCTCATACACCCAGGATCCATTGCCCATGTCTCATACACCCAAGGATCCATTACCCATGTCTCATACACCAAGGATCCATTTGCCCATGTCTCATACACCCAAGGATCCATTACCCATGTCTCATACACCCAAGGATCCATTACCCATGTCTCATACACCCAAGGATCCATTACCCATGTCTCATACACCCAAGGATCCATTACCCATGTCTCATACACCCAAGGATCCATTACCCATGTCTCATACACCCAAGGATCCATTACCCATGTCTCATACACCCAAGGATCCATTACCATGTCTCATACACCCAAGGATCCATTGCCCATGTCTCATACACCCAAGGATCCATTACCCATGTCTCATCACCCAAGGATCCATTACCCATGTCTCATTACCACCCAAGGATCCATACCCATGTCTCATACACACAAGGATCCATTGCCCATGTCTCATACACCCAGGATCCATTACCCATGTTCCTACACCCAAGGATCCATTACCCATGTCTCATACACCCAGGATCCATTGCCCATGTCTCATACACCCAAGGATCCATACCCATGTCTAATACACCCAAGGATCCATTGACCATGTCTCATTACACCCAAGGATCCATACCCATGTCTCATACACCCAAGGATCCATATGTGCAGATTAATTATGTTTCCCATTACGACCTCCCACCGACACCTTTGGCCCTTGTTATATTAACTTCTATGGCTCCCCAGAGAGTTTTCAGATTTCGGTGATGTGTATGAGTATCTCAACGAGG
>JABACO010000014.1:317539-327539 GCA_013339895.1 Ephydatia muelleri
ATAACTTGTAGGCCATGCTGTTCTCTTTTTTGGCTTTGATTCACCAAATTGCAAGTTTTGAGGGTTCACCAATCTTCTGTCGCAGTGGCTTTGGCGCTACACTTACAGCCCATGTTCACTGCAGATGCTATTACGTCACGTAGCACAGGTAGTAAACTACAGATAGATCAATTAGGTCTTAGTTACAACAGCACATAACAGCCTTGCAGTAGTTTCATAAAGCTACTGTTCGTTGCCTTTGAGCCACAAGGGCAATGATCATTCATGCACTGCACAGCTACTGGCCTACTGCGTCTTTGACTGCCAGATACTTTTTTTTTTACGCAACACTGCATGTGGTGCTGAGGTGGGATGGGGATGTTGTGTGGCATGGGAAAGTGTGGCAAGGGAAGGTGGCATGGAAAGGTGAGGCATGGAAAGGTGTGGGAGGGGAAGGTGGCATGGGAAGGTGGCATGGGAAGGTGTGGCAGGGGAAGGTGTGGCATGGGAAGGTGTGGCAGGGGAAGGTGGCATGGGAAGGTGAGGCATGGAAAGGTGTGGGAGGGGAAGGTGTGGCATGGGAAAGTGTGGCAGGGGAAGGTGGCATGGGAAGGTGGCATGGGAAGGTGGCATGGGAAGGTGTGGCAGGGGAAGGTGTGGCATGGGAAGGTGGCATGGGAAGGTGGCAGGGGAAGGTGTGGCAGGGGAAGGTGGCATGGGAAGGTGGCATGGGAAGGTGGCATGGGAAGGTGTGGCAGGGGAAGGTGTGGCATGGGAAGGTGTGGCATGGGAAGGTGGCATGGGAAGGTGGCATGGGAAGGTAGCATGGGAAGGTGGCATGGGAAGGTGGCATGGGAAGGTGTGGCAGGGGAAGGTGTGGCATGAGAAGTTGTGACACGGGAAGGCTTAGTACGCTTTCACCTCTGGTGTTTTGTATTTAGGGGAATGGGATGAGGGGGGAACCATTTTGATTCAATATTGTCTGTTTTCTTTGTATATCAGATGACGATGAGCTGGATGGTACCATGGCAATGTAAGTCACCTGACTCAGTTATCATGGGTCCCATGGATCCAGGCAATCCATCATTGTTTTGATCCCCCTAACCCTGTGTATACATTCAGTAATGATGAGCTCCACAAATCTACGGCAATTGTAAACATGGCAAATAAGCCTACAGATTTTCAGGTAAGTATGATCGTGTTGTTCAGAGTGCTGTCCATCTTATGGTGTATGACCCATACATCCACACATGCACAGCTTATGCTCATGCACAAGTCTACATGCCACAGTTTTTGAGAAGTATTTCACCTCTATTCTGCATACACCCACACATACACATACACATTCACAAACACACACACACACACACAGATAGACACACATGTACACACCCAATCTCATATAACTCACAGCATGTTCATCTATTTTTACCAATAAGATTCGCATCCACATCATTGAAGCACGCAAGCTTGAGGGAGAGTTTGTAAGAGCGCTTGTAAAGGTTGCCGTAGGAAACGTTGTCAAGGAAACATCCGCCAAGTATGGCACAAACAATCCATTTTGGGATGAGGTCAGTGTGTGTGTCTGTATATGTGCATCGTTGTTGGTGTATGTGTGTATGTGGGTGCTTGCATATATATGTGACATGTATGTGTATTCATGTGGTTTTCATGTGCTTAAAATCTATTTGTGTATGTGCATGTGTGTATCTTGCTTGTGTGTTTTTCAATGCGTGTATATGTGTGTACATGTGTGTTGTTTACGTGTGTGGAAATTTGGCAAGGTGTGCATTCAATGGAGCTACCGGGTGATGTTTACTCCTGTTAGACGTTGGTGTACAATTTCAAGGAACATCCTCAGCTGTTGATGGATAAAGCTGTGAAGTTCAAAGTGCTGAATACACGAAAGATACTGAAAGATGCAGTGATTGGGTCCTTCGAGGTGAGCTAATGGGGAGTATGGGGTCCACCAGTACTGGAGGATGGGGCTTAACTGGAGGATGGGTTATGGAGTACTGGAGGATGGGGTTATGGAGTACTGGAGGATGGGGTTATGGAGTACTGGAGGATGGGGTTATGGAGTACTGGAGGATGGGGTTATGGAGTACTGGAGGATGGGGTTATGGAGTACTGGAGGATGGGGTTATGGAGTGCTTGCCGCATTAGGTTATGGAATGCCAGAGGATGGGGTATGAAGTACTAGAAGATGAGGATATGAAGCAATGAAGGATGAGTTATGAGTATCGATTATGGAGCATTGAATAGTGGGTTTATGGTTCTGGAGGATGGGGGGTAGGAAGCAATGAAGGATGGGGTTATGGGGTACTGGAGAATGGGTTTATGAGGTGGTATTGGAGGATTGGCCTTGATTTGGAATGTCTTCTGCTCAGAAAATGCACAAGTACTAGTCTATGAATATACACCTCTAGTACTAGGGCTATGAATATACGCCTCTAGTACTAGACTATGATATACGCCTCTAGTACTAGACTATGAATATACACCTCTAGCACTAGACTATGAATATACACCTCTAGTACTAGACTATGAATATACACCTCTAGTACTAGACTATGAATATACACCTCTAGTACTAGTCTATGAATATACACCTCTAGTACTAGACTATGAATATACACCTCTAGTACTAGACTATGAATATACACCTCTAGTACTAGACTATGAATATACACCTCTAGTACTAGACTATGAATATACACCTCTAGTACTAGACTATGAATATACACCTCTAGTACTAGACTATGAATATACACCTCTAGTACTAGACTATGAATATACACCTCTAGCACTAGACTATGAATATACACCTCTATTAAGTATTGATATAGTGAACATGACCATGCAGGCTAAAATATTATTAAATCTATGTGCATCTATTTGTACTACAGACTGTTTGCAATAGAGGTCGCTTCGTGTGTTGCCTTGTGCCCCATCATCATGTGACTACCACATGACTTGTTGCACCTTGTCATGTGACTGTCCCCTTTAGTTTGATGTAGGTCTGGCATACAGTGAACCAGACCACTGCTTCATTCACAAGTGGCTCCTTCTCACAGAACCTCATGACTCCACTGGAAAACCCAAGGTGTGATGGGGTCCATACATGATACAACATAATGTAATGATGTAGCATGTCTTATGTAATGCTGATGTAATGTGCTATATTTTGTAATGTAATGTAGTATGACATAAAGAGGTATGATTTAATCTAACACAAATTCTTATTTGCTGAATGAAGGGGTTCTTGAAGATAAGCATCAATGTCCTCGGGCCAGGGATGGATGCCACACCATCTCCTTCCATTTGCAGCCCTGACAATGTTGACATTGAGTCGTGAGTGAGCCAGCTTTTGCAGGCCTACATTCACCACAATGTTCAAACCATTTCCATAGCAACTTGCTCCGCCCATCCGGGGCTCAGATCCAACCTGCCACCCTGCATGTACGCATCTTTGAAGCAGCAGACCTCCCCCAAATGGACCCCGCCTACTTCAACAAGTTCAAGAAGCTCTTCAACTCCCAGGCCACACCCAAGGATCTGGTGGATCCCTACGTCACCCTGAGTATCGCCGGTCACCACGGGAAGACCAAGGTGATATGGAATGATCAGGATCCCCAGTGGAACCACCAGCTGAACATGGCCATCAGGGTGCGTTAAATAGGGAGGTGGGTAGGTGGGACTTGTGATGTCATCACTTTGAATTTCAGTTTCCGCTGTTCAGTGAAAGGATTCGATTTCAACTCAAAGACAAGTATGTGCTTATGTAGTTATCATCACCATGACAACTACATGTACCACAAAATAACTGCATCAGAGCTGTCACTTCATCATCCCCATTACTCCTCCCCTCTCCATACTTCTCCCTATCGCCACACTATCAAAGGATGGGTGGTGTATGTGTGATAAGCCACTTGAGGAAAGTAGCACAATCCATCAGAACTAGAGGAAATATATATAAATCTTTTGTAGAGAGGGAGAGAGAGGAAGGGGAAGAGGAGGTAGTTGGGAGGAGGGATAGAGGGAGAAGAGGGAGGAGTCAGGAGATGGGATGGGGAGGAGGATGAAGGAGAAGCGCCACAGGCTAAGTCGCTGGATAGTCTAACCTTACCCAACAGTAGGAATTGTTTGTCCAAATTATGGAGGTGCTTGCAATACAGATGACTGGTACAAATACTAGGGCAGGTATCTATGGTGACCACTAGGGCAGGTATCCATGATGACCACTAGGGCAGGTATCCATGGTGACCACTAGGGCAGGTATCCATGGTGACCACTATACTAGCAAGATAGAAATAAGGATTCTCTGTGTTTCGGTTGCTTTGTGGCTCACATGAGTGTGGGGCCTGGATGGTATTAACACCATTGTGCCTGTCCAGTTGGCAGGCTATTGATTTTAAATTATGATTCTTGATAACTAGAGATCAGACAACTGCTGACGACCTGATTGGTACCTACTTTATGAAACTATCACAGATTTCCCCAAATGGTAGGTTTGTCCAGACGGCACAGCCTGCTGGTAGGAATGCACACACACACACACACACACACACACACACACACACACACACACACACACACACACCACACACACACACACACACATACACCACACACAACACACACAACACACACACACACACACACACACACACCCCTATGCATTGAGACTTAGTTTTGTGCAATGACTTACTGTGCCATACACTCAATGATCCATGCTCCCATGCACACAAAGATCCATGTGCTCATGTTCTCAATATCCATGTTCCCAAGCTCCCAAGATCCATGTTCCCATGTTCTCAAAGATCATCCATGTGCCCAATGATCATGTGTTCCAGTACCCAAAAATCCATTGCTCATACACCCAAGGTCCATGTCTCATACACCCAAGGATCCATTACCCATGTCTCATACACCCAAGGATCCATTACCCATGTCTCATACACCCAAGGATCCATTACCCATGTCTCATACACCCAAGGATCCATTACCCATGTCTCATACACCCAAGGATCCATTGCCCATGTCTCATACACCCAAGGATCCATTGCCCATGTCTCATACACCCAAGGATCCATTGCCCATGTCTCATACACCCAAGGATCCATTACCCATGTCTCATACAACCAAGGATCCATATGTGCAGATTCATTTATGTTTCCAATTACAGACCTCCCACCGACCTTTGGCCCTTGTTATATTAACTTCTATGGCTCCCCCAGAGAGTTTTCAGATTTAGGTGATGTGTATGAGTATCTCAACGAGGGAGTGGTAAGTCTGGGGACCAGATCAGCCAAACTGAGGGGAGGGAGGGGGCAGTAGGAGGATAAGAATGGGTTGGGGCATATACCAATGTAAGACTGGGAACTTAGCAGTCAAAGGGACACTGTGTGGGGAAAAGGATTTAAACAATGGGTGTGGTGTCATTCCTTGCACAGCTGGAGGGTGTGGCCTACAGAGGCAGGTTGCTGGTGGAGGTGACCACATCAGTGGGTGTGCTTCCAAAAGAGAAGCACGAGGAGATAAAACCACAGTACATCAGAGCAGCCAAGGTAAGGTTTCTGTTGGAGGAAGGTGGCAGGGGGAAGGAGGAGAGGAGAGGAAGTCATGTGAGGTCATTTCATATCCAGTTAAAAATTACATAGTAATTAATCTGGTGTAAAGATATCAAATAGTTAACTGAATGTAATTGTTTTTGTAACATGTTAGTACACTGAAAGCACCATGTTCATGTACTTGAAACATAATGTTAGTGTACTTGAAACATAATGTTAGTGTACTTGAAACATAATGTTAGTATACTTGAAACATGATATTAGTGTACTTGAAACATAATGTTAGTGTACTTGAAACATGTTATATAATTGAGCATGATGTTAGTGTACTTGAAACATAATGTTAGTGTACTTGAAACATAATGTTAGTGTACTTGAAACATGATATTAGTGTACTTGAAACATGATGTTAGTATACTTGAAACATAATGTTAGTGTACTTGAAACATGATATTAGTGTACTTGAAACATAATGTTAGTGTACTTGAAACATGATGTTAGTGTACTTGAAACATGATGTTAGTGTACTTGAAACATGATGTTAGTGTACTTGAAACATGATATTAGTGTACTTGAAACATAATATTAGTGCTGTACTGTCTAATTGGATTACATGTATCTCAATCACCCATCAAACATAGATAGCTGATTCACTGCATGCATCTTAACATAATATATTATAATTATTATAGTAGAATAATATTCCATTCTTAGTAAGAAATTCTTTCTTTTGTTGTCTCTTCTGTTGTCACGGCAGCCGTTTCTCAATAAGCACAAGTACAAGCTGTGTTGTGCATTCCTAGGTGCTTCCATGATCGAACCATTTGAGGACACTGTACAGTTTGAGGTCAGCATTGGTAAGGGACAACAAACACATGTGTTCTGTGGAAATTCTTTTTAAAGTCCACTTGGCCAAGTAGGTAACTGTGGAAACAAGCTGGATGAAGGTGTGTGTTCCCAGATGTCCTCCACCCCTCCCCTGAAGCCCATGTGGGATGGCAACGAGTACTATTTCCTTCCGTGGATGGACAAGAAGCCTGTGGTGATGGTAGACAGTGAGTGGGAGGATTGTAATCATCGTATCGATACAGCCAACATGCTTGAGAACATCACTGAGAGTCTGGTACGTATGTGTGGGGTGTGTGAGCATGTGTATGTGTGTATATGTGCAAGTGTGTGCGCATTAGCGAGTTTGTCACATGAAAAAGTTAGAAACGTCCAGGCATGGTCTTTCAAGGTGGTTTTCAACATAAAACCACTCTGGGATTGGACGTCTAGCGTGGAAATAGCGTAAAAACCATCGTGGGATTAAACATCCAGGGTGGGAATATCGTAGAAACCATATAAACTTGTCCTGGTTTTGTCGAACAAAAACCATTTTGAGGCAATAAATATTCTTGGCTTCAACATGGATTTTGTTCGACAAAACCAGGACAAGACCATATGGTTTCTACGATATTCCCACCCTGGACGTTTAATCCCAGGATGGTTTTTACGCTATTTCCACGCTAGACGTCCAATCCCAGAGTGGTTTTATGTTGAAAACCACCTTGAAAGACCATGCCTGGACGTTTCTAACTTTTTTCTGTGTGTGTGGTGCATTGTGCTCATGTATGCTGTAATATTTCAAGTTTCAAGTGCATTTATTTTCGGATATTGTACGACCTAAAAAAATTTTCCCAGTGTTAATATATTAGAGTAAAATCATTGAATAATCAAGCTTCATGCAAAATATTTCAACATCTAAATTTCCGGCATGCACACTTGTGTGTATGGGTATGTGGGTATACACGAATGATATATACATGTATATGCATTTGCGTGTGTGTGTGTGTGTGTGTGTGTGTGTGTGTGTGTGTGTGTGCATGAATATGAGAGAGTGTGTGCATCGTCTATGCTGACTTGCTAAATTATTATGAACAAACAAAGTTTAAATTCTGGAAACAACTGGTGTGTTTGTTAAATTAACATTTTATTACACTTCCACGTCACTTTGAATGTGATCTTCCAAAGGAGACTCAACTGGCTGCTCTGAAGCAACATGCCGGGAAGAAAAGATTTGAACACAACCTGAATGCATTTCTGAAGAGTGCCTGCAGTGAGCTCGAGTGAGTGCTACAGTATCTGTGGTGCTGGTATCCATGGTGCTGGTATCCATGGTACTGATATCCATGGTACTGATATCCATGGTGCTGGTATTCATAGTGCTGGTATCCATGATGGTGATATCATGATATTGGCATCCGTGATGACATGATGTTTTTAGCGTTGGTATTGATGGCAGGTGAATAGCATGGAAGGCTCACTGGAACATTCTCTCCTGTTCTAGGGAGGCTGTGAATTGGCTGAGACCAACCAAACCACTCACTGAATCTCTGAATCCATCCAATGCTCTCGACAACCTTCTCTTAGAACACCGCCATTGTCAGCTGGTGGGTAGTGTGTCCTTCTTGGCCACCTGATCAGCCCACAAGCCCACACACATACACAAATGCACATGTACCCATATTTGGACTACACCATATTGTCTTAGTACATGGCTATGGTCACCCAGCCACTTAATGGAGACCACACGCTGAAGCACATAGTGCACTACACACACAAACCAACAGCATTCCATCTTTGACCATATGAGATGTTGGTTTGTCAACCACATAAATGGTTGTATTCTTCCCCAGCTTTCTGCTTTAAAAGAACTGGGTACAATTGGTGACAGCCTTACTCTTGAAAGGGCTAAAGACCCTCTGACAGAGGCCCTGGGTGCTTCTAAGGTGACAAGAAACGATGCCAACTGTATCATGGAGTGCACAAACATCATTACAATGATAAGACAACTGGCAATCGAAGTAAGGCCTTTGACTTCCTTGCATGGCTCAATTTGACCTCAAGAACCTTGCCCTCAAACATCCATCACTTCTCTGCCTTTTGTGCATCATCTTCTCCCATCCCTCTCATGTCTTCCACACCCCACACCTCACCACTCCTCCCTCTGTGTCTTCCATCACCCTCCCCTTCCTCCAGCCCCAGAACTCTATCCCTGATGTCATCTTCTGGATGCTGTGCGATAACAAGAGGGTGGCATACCATCGTATCCCCTCCCACCACCTCATGTATGCCACCCGGCCAGAGGGCAGGGGGAGGATGTGTGGGAGGGTGCAAACCTTCTTCTTGAAGGTGAGAGGGTGTGGGGGTGAACAGGTGGTGAGCAGTATGTGATCCTTGACAGGGGTGTGAGTGTTGATGTGCCCACACACATGCATACTGCAGTGATGTGACCATCAGATGTGGGTAGTGTAGTGATGTGATCATCATGTGTGTGAGGGTAGTGTAGTGATGTGACCATCATGTGTGTGAGGGTAGTGTAGTGATGTGACCATCATGTGTGTGAGGGTAGTGTAGTGATGTGATCATTAGATGTGTCTATGTGCATTGTAGCCTATTGTCCTTCACACGCGGTCCATGAAAGAATGATACAAAAACAAGCCAAAAGTGTGAAATGCCACATTAAAAAAGTTGTCGCCAATAGGCTTAGTCATAATGTGTTTATTAAATACGTTAGAGCTACCCTTTGAACGAAAGTATTCGGGTTTATGAAGTTCTTATATGCCGATGTTGAGGCACAATATGATGCCAAATGGAGCAGGTCAAGCGGTTTGCTCAAAAGTGGACACTTTTTTCTTCTGCGTTCTCACGGCCACCAACACTACTCTATTGTAGTTTCCCATATCTAAAACAAAAATCTGTTGCATTCGCACTATAAATGACTCTGGAACTCATAAAACCCCTAGGTGAAGCTGTGGTTGTAGTTCCCAGACCGCTCAAAATGACCCCGCCTTGATGAATATTTCATTTTGTGCCTTACGTAGCGGTAGTATATGTACGTACTTATACGTGTGCTAGCGAACCGTATTGGTGTGTATGTGTGTGCGTGTGTGTATGTGTGTGTGTGTATGTGTGTGCGTTGTGTATGTGTGTGCATGTGTGTATGTGTGTGTGTGTGTATATATGTGTGGTGTGCGTGTGTGTGTCACACATGCGCGGTGCGTGCGTGTGTTTCTGCGTGCTAGGGTGCTAGCTTTAATTTAGTGTTAGTGTGTGTGTGTGTGTGTGTATGCTGAAATTAAAACTGATGGGAATACCCAGGCAAGTATATGGGTTCATTTTATCCTCAGCATTACATAAACACCCTATATATGAAGGAGACTAGAAGTTAAGGGTATACAATTTCATGAACAGTTTGCATTTCAAAAGTCAGCTTTGCAATGCAATCAAATGTTTGCAGCTGTTTACTTCAGTCAATTCTATTCAATACTATTCAGATGCTCATGTATGCGTTCTATTAAGCCTGCTTTTTTGCAACAGGTCTTGAGCTTGTGCTTTTTAAGGTACATTTTTAGCAAAGGCACCTTCAAATGGGTCAGGTCCTCTGTGTGGCAGTGTATGTCTGA
>JABACO010000014.1:330039-334801 GCA_013339895.1 Ephydatia muelleri
ATGCCATTAGACCCAGACGATGGAAAAATGGAGTGGAAAGAAGAGAGCTTTGAGATACAGGAGAGGTTTATTGGAGGATTGTGGCAGGAAGAGGCGTCCTTTTGGACAATGCTCGTGAGTTAATTCTGCTTCATTGTTTGCCTTCAATGTGGTGGTTGTATTTAACCCCTGCCCCCTCCCTTCCCTGCACACACATCTCTTGGTGTATTTAACCCCTGCCCCCTCCCTTCCCTACACACACATCTCTTAGTGTATGATTGCTTCGTGCCCAAGCACACGTGTTGGTCTGGGCTGACACTTTACTAATATGTTACTTGCTGTGCTTTGTATAAAGGGACAATGATATCATGTCCAGTTTTTTTATTTCTATTCTGTAATAGGTAGTTATGCATTTGAAATCATAACTGCTTCTGCCTTCTAGCTATGGCACTAGTAGTATGTTACTAGTATAAGTCTTTTTGAATAGCCTGCATTGCTAACCAATTGATAAAGGACTTATTGCTGATCAATTAATGAACCTTATTTTTCTCTTTTCAAATTTATTGTTCTGAAAGTTAAATCTCTCAAACACAATACCCAGGCTCATCAAAGCAAATGGGCTTATTGGTTCCTAAGTGACCAATCATGTGACCCACTGGTTATCAACACTGTTATCATGTCATGTGACACACTATTATCATGTCATGTGACACACTGTTATCATGTCATGTGACACACTGTTATCATGTCATGTGACACACTGTTAACATGTCATGTGACCCTCACTGCACGCCCCACTGTATGTAGGTGGGCGGTGAGCTGGTACAATCTATTGATGGTGAGGGAGAACCAAGAACTGTCACTAAGGACTGACATCGAGTGTCCCCTTGGGTGGGCGTGGTCAGGAGCCTGGTTAGTGGACAACACAAAAGGGGATCCAGAAGGTTTGTGCAATGCATGGATTGTGATTAACCCCTTTGGTGTACATAATGACCCCTTTGGTGTGCATTGTTACCTTGGAGATATGCTCAAAACACAACTGTACATTGTTCTATTGGTGTACATTGTTGCCCTGAATATACATGTTTAACCCTCTAGTTAGTCTGTTGACTAATGCATTCATCCCTTAGCTGTATGTTTAATTCCCTCCATTTGCTTATCTCTTGAAAAGGGTTGTTTATGCACACACCTGTATTGTAACTTTAGAAGACTGGGAGCTACAGTGCTAGCATTCACAGTGTTGTGTGTAATGGCTCCTTCCAGTGTTGTGTGTAATGGCTCCTCCCAGTTTTGTGTGTAATGGCTCCTTCCAGTGTTGTGTGTAATGGCTCCTTCCAGTGTTGTGTGTAATGGCTCCTTCCAGTGTTGTGTGTAATGGCTCCTCCCAGTGTTGTGTGCAATGGCTCCTCCCAGTGTTGTGTGCAATGGCTCCTGCCAGTGTTGTGTGTAATGGCTCCTGCCAGTGTTATGTGTAATGGCTCCTCCCAGTGTTGTGTGCAATGGCTCCTCCCAGTGTTGTGTGCAATGGCTCCTCCCAGTGTTGTGTGCAATGGCTCCTCCCAGTGTTTGTGTAATGGCTCCTCCAGTGTTGTGTGTAATGGCTCCTTCCAGTGTTGTGTGTAATGGCTCCTCCCAGTGTTGTGTGTAATGGCTCCTCACAGTGTTGTGTGTAATGGCTCCTCACAGTGTTGTGTGTAATGGCTCCTTCCAGTGTTGTGTTTAATGGCTCCTTCCAGTGTTGTGTGTAACGGCTCCTCCCAGTGTTGTGTGTAATGATTCAACCTGGCACATGTGTTTTAGTTGCACCTCAAATAAAAGGATGAAAACAAAATCAATGGTCAGCAGGAAGGTTTTAGAAACTAACCTCTACTAATTTCACACTTAAGAAAGTGACTTTTCACATGTTAAGTATGCATTAATGACAGTCCCTCCCTTCCCCAATGACATCCCTCCCCCTCTTCAATGATGGGCCCCTTCCCTCTTCAATGACAGCTTCTCCCACTTGCATGGTAGCCCCTCCCCTCTTGCATGGCAGCCCCTCCCCTCTTGCATGGCAGCCTCTCCCCTCTTGCATGGCAGCCCCTCCCCTCTTGCATGGCAGCCCCGCCCCTCTTGCATGGCAGCCCCTCCCCTCTTGCATGGCAGCCCTTCTCTCTTGCATGGCAGCCCCTCCCCTCTTGCATGGCAGCCCCTCCCCCTTCAATGACAGCCCTGCTCCTTTAATGGCAGCCCCTCCTCCCCCTCTAATGGCAGCCCCTTCTCTTAATGCCGAGAGACACATTTCTGCATTGAAGATGCGTTTACCGTTATCAAAGAATTCTTCCAGACCCTTTGAAACATTATACCATTCATGTTCACAGCTTCAGTGCTTCAGTTTATACTGTTAAAACACCCCCCCCCCCCCCCACCCCCCCTTCCTGCTATGTAACATTCCTCTGCCGCCTCATTTAGTTGATTTTGGACAACTCTACTTTAGTTAAACAAAAAATATTCCGGCGTTAATTGGTAAATGAAACAACTGTCCTTGTCTTGGTGCCATGATTGAAGAACTGTGTGTACGTCATCTGCTCTACAGAACTGTGTGTGTGTGTGTGTGTGGGGGGGGGGGTCACGTCATCTGCTCTACAGAACTGTGTGTGTGTGTGGGGGGGGGGGGGGGGTCACGTCATCTGCTCTACAGAACTGTGTGTGTGTTCACGTCATCTGCTCTGCAGGTTGGCAATACAGCACACACACTCGTGCATCTCAGTGGGTGTCGTCAGAAAGGACCAATCACCTTGCTCGTAGGAGGAGGTGGACTAGAACAAGAATCCTTGTATCAGACATTGCTGTACAAGAGGAAAAAAAGGTATGTTCACCCCACCTGGGAGTGCCCCCCATACATTCACCCCACCTGGGAGTGCCCCCCATACATTCACCCCACCTGGGAGTGCCCTCCAAAGGGGTCATAGTGTGTACCAAATCACATAAGCCCAGTCTTATCATGCAGGTAAAAAAAATATGAACACTTATACAGGTACAAAACATCAGATATCAATCCAAGCATTGCCACCAACAAGTACCATTTAGGAGAATATCATGTGATATCAGTTACCGATATTGTATTTGATTGGATTTAATTTATCATCAAATTGATTTATCATTAATTGTTTTGCAATATGACACCAAATCTGAATTCAATCTAGTACTGTTTTGAAGTGGTTTATCGGTGGAAGAGTGACATCATCCTTTTGCATGCAGTGTCCCCATTCCATTCCATTGACCATTATCTGTCATCACCATAGAAACAATTTGCGGACATGATCAGAGATGGGTGGGAGTATTCCTCCAGCAAGAGAGGTCCATTCCACATGAGGAAGAGTTACCTTGACTTCTTTCGAAGACGTCGCTACCTTCGTAGGATGACCTCTGATGACCCCACTGCTCTGGCCACAGACAAGTTGAACTTTGGAGGGGTAGGGGCAGTAACCCTTTGGTGGTACCTTGACACCATACACTGGCACCTGATGCTGAGATTGGTGCTACTTGGGGCATGGTCTGGTGCTATTGGGTGTAGTCTGTGCTACTGGGGTGTGGTCTGGTGCTATTGGGGTGTGGTCTGGTGCTATTTGGCTGTTGTTTGGGGCTATCGGGTATGGATTGGTGTTTTAGGGGTGTGTGGTGTTTTATGGATGTGGTTTGATGTTTTAGGTTTGGCATTAGAAGAGGTGTGGCTTGCCTAAGTCACCAGAGCATTTTAGCAAATCATTTAGAAATCCTCATGTAATCAGTTATGTTGTGAATTATAATCAGTTATGTGGTGAGTTTTAATCAGTTAAGTTATGTGGTGAGTTTTAAGTCAGTTTAAGTTATGCACTGGTCAGTTTTAATCAGTTAAGTTATGTAGTCAGTTTTAAGTTATGTGGTGAGTTTTAATCAGTTAAGTTATGTGGTGCGTTTTAGTCAGCTAGCAGTAATGTGAAATGCAATTCTCTACAGCACAAAGGACAGAAGCTATTCCCAAGGTTATATCTCTCCTTCAAAGGTGGGTGTGGCCACGTGAGGAGAAAGGACTGGGGATGAGGTGATTTCTCTCTGTCCTCTAGATGAGGAGTGCCATCAGTACCAGCTACGAGGTTACATCATACCAGGCTCGTGACATGCATGGAATCAAGCTCTTCAGGGTTCTCTGGTAAAGGAGATGGGGAGGAGGGACGGGAAGAGGGATGGGAGGAAGAATAGAAAGGGAGGAGGGGGGAGGGATGGAAGGAGTATGGAGGAGATGGTAGGAGGGATGGTGGGGGGGTGTCGGGAGGTTGGGGTGCGGTGGTGCAGGTCTGTGGCGGAATGTTTTAGGTCGATCTGGGATGGATGCTGGGTAGTGTGTGTGTAATCCTTTGTGGAGGAGGGATGTGGGCGGGGGGAAAATAATATATGACCACATGTTCATAATTGTGGTTTTGATCTATCAGCAGTTCTAGTAGTACTGTATTCTCTTCACCCATTGCTCAATACATGTAAGCTTAACTTAGCTTAGTGTAGCTGTGTATATATATCAATGTCCTCCCATCACCTACTGCGGGCACATGCATCTTGTACGCACACAGGTAGCAACCATTCAGATGTTCCCATCATCTCTGCAGATCCCTACTGTGTGGTGTCTGTTGGGTCCAAAAGCACTCGAACAGTGGTGGTGAAGAATACAGTGACACCAGTGTGGGATGAAACCATTCTGCTTGACGTGCGTATCTATGGAAACCCTGAGGTCATTCAGGCCACACCCCCTCTTGTGACCTTGCAGTTT
>JABACO010000014.1:341005-411870 GCA_013339895.1 Ephydatia muelleri
GCTTAACTTAGCTTAGGTGTACTGTGTATATATATCAATGTCCTCCCCATCACCTACTGCGGGCACATGCATCTTGTACGCACACAGGTAGCAACCATTCAGATGTTCCCATCATCTCTGCAGATCCCTACTGTGTGGTGTCTGTTGGGTCCAAAAGCACTCGAACAGTGGTGGTGAAGAATACAGTGACACCAGTGTGGGATGAAACCATTCTGCTTGACGTGCGTATCTATGGAAACCCTGAGGTCATTCAGGCCACACCCCCTCTTGTGACCTTGCAGTTTAGGAACAGACCCAATGGTACATTTGTGCACTTCCCCTCCATCTCCCCTCCCCTCCTCTCTCCCTCTCCCCACACCCCTCCCTCTCCGCTCCACTTTTCCATCTTTTCAAAATTGATTCTCAAATCTCCATGGCAAGATTCTCCCCCTTCCATTCCTCCTTCCTCCCCCTCCTCCCCTCTCCCCTCCCCCTCCTCCACTCCTCCCCTCCTCCTTCTCCCCTCCCCCTCCTCCTCCTCCTCCTCCCCATCCTTCCCCTTCTCTCCCTCCTAGTTCTCCCCTCCTTTCCCTCCCATCTCTCCAAGCTATCCCAGTATGGGCCCTGTACATTGATGTCTGCTATTCCTGTCTCTGCCACACCTCTCTGCAGACAGACGATGACCATCTTGGATGGGCCTTCTGCAAACCTCTTGTACACCTCAAGCAGAATGCCCCTCCCCCTGAACTGGAGTGGACGGAAATAAGCCGGCTGAGGAAACGTGCAGGGGATGCCCTGGTGACCTTTGAACTGCTGCTGGTAACAAGAGCATCCATACACCCATACACCCATACACCCATACACCCATACACCCATACACCCATACACCCATACATACACCCATACATACACCCATACATACAACACACTTACATAACATATAAACATGTACACATACATGTACACACATACAGAAACATAGCAAAACACACACACACATATATACCCAAATACCCATACACCTATACACCCATACATGCATACACCCATACACCCATACACTCGTACACCCATACACCTATACACCCCTCCCCCATGCTGAGGCTTGTGGTTGTGTTTGACCCAAAATGGGGGTGGGCGACAGCCCCGGCCAGGCATGTAGCAGCTGAGCTTCGTACCACTGGGCCTACAGGGACCAATTAATGATGCTGGTCACCATTGGGTCGGCCGGCCTGCATACCAAACCAAGACGCTGGTCATAGTTTGGTAACTGTCCTAGGGTAGAAGCCCGGAGGGTGTCGCCCACCATTGATGTAAACAGCATATACATGTACACATTGAAATACATAATGGGAGAGGGGAAGTGGAGGGTACATATGGAGAGAGGGGAAGTGGAGGGTACATAATGGAGAGAGGGGAAGTGGAGGGTGGTGATCAACTGGCCACAGTCAAGGCTATGACTGGAGTGCTGCACCCGTGGAGCCGAGTGTTGTGGGGAAAATGGACACCCTGCGATGCTATTGGGCACGAATGCCCAGAGTATGATTGGTTAGGATCGTTCATTGAATGCATCTGTAGGAAGATGCATCTTGGCCTTAGCAACAGCAAGCTTTCCCTATAGTCAGCTTAGTAATACTATATAAGACAGAGCAATTCTTTGCATTAAACTTAGTTTACAACCACTTGTACCTAAACTCTACCTGAAACATTCAGTGCCTCATAACTCCATGATAGACATTATTCAGAGGACATCATAGGCTCCTGAAACATAAAATAAAATGATGCCGAAGCCTGGTTTAAATTTTAGTATTGTGCATGCAAGGTATATTGATATCAACATGGCATGTTTGCCAACTAATGGAGTGTATCTATTGTTTGCTCACTGTTTCATCCCAGAAGAACAATGGCTTCCCTCCAAACAGAGACCTCCCTCCTGGTCCTCTCCCTAAGAGGTCTACTCCAGTTCCAGACCACATAAAGCCAGAGGTGAAGCCAAACAGAATAGAGGTGGGTGTGGCTTACATTCTGCCTGGAGATCTAACCTTCTCTGAACATAATTCTTTCCGCCCCCCCACCCCACCCCCCCCCCCCCCCCCTCCCACGGCCTTCTTCCCCTGGATACTTTCTATCCTGCAGTACTTCTATCTTCCTCCCTGGACCTACTTCCTCTCCTGGATCTACTCTACTTCCTTCCTTCCTGGCTATACTTCCTTCCTCCCCTGGATCTACTTCCTTCCTCTCCTGGATCTACTTCCTTCCTCTCCTGGATCTACTTCCTCTCCTGGATCTACTCCTTCCTGGATCTCTGGATCTACTTCCTCTCCTGGATCTACTTCCTCTCCTGGATCTACTTCCTTCCTCTCCTGGATCTACTTCCTTCCACTTCTGGATCTACTTCCTTCCCCTGGATCTACTTCCATCCTACCCTGGATCTACTTCCTTCCTCTCCTGGATCTACTGGATCTACTTCCTCCCCTGGAACTACTTCCTTCCTCCCCCTGGATCTACTTCCTTCTTCCCCTGGTTCTACTTCCTTCCTCCCCTGGATCTACTTCCTTCTGCCCCTGGATCTACTTCCTTCCTCCCCTGGATCTACTTCCTTCTTACCCTGGATCTACTTCCTTCCTCTCCTGGATCTGCACCAGCTCTTGTGTTGGGGTGTGAGAGACATGAAGAGGTTCTGCCTTATGGCTGTGAACTCTCCCTGTGTTGAGCTGGAGTGTGGAGGAGCATCTGTCAGAAGTAACTGCATCTCTCCGATGCCTCAGTTAACCCTAACTTCCCAGGCCCCAGACCTTTCATCACCCTTGACCAGGTAAAAAAATGTGTCAATCTACACCAGCCAGGCTGATACACACAGGAATATGGCAATAGGCTTGTAGCATAGAGAAAAAAACGTTGAAAGGAAATAAATCTTGCAAAAATCAAGGGTCATTTCCTTCTCTTCATCATCCCTTTTGTATCTTACTCTTCCTCCCCCTTCCTTACCTCCCCTTCCCTTTCCCCTCCTCTTCCCTTTCCCCTCCTCTTCCCTTTCCCCTCCTCTTCCCTTTCCCCTCCTCTTCCCTTTCCCCTCCTCTTCCTTTTCCCCTCCTCTTCTCTTTTCCCTCCTCTTCCCTTTCCCTTTCCCCTCCTCTTCCCCTTCCCTTCCCTTCCCTTCCTCTTCTTCTTCTTTTACTTCCTCTTCCTCTTCCCTTTATCCTCACTTTCCCTCCTCATCCCCTCCCTCCCATCTCCCTTCCTTCACAGAACATTCCTGTTAAGGACAAGTATGCCCCGCCCCTCAACATAACTGTATATGACAGGAGAGGGTTCAACCAGATGGTGCGAGTGGGCGTGCATTCTATTAAGAGCCTCCAAGACTACTACATGGATCCCGCCCCCACCAGATTCCAGACGAGTGCATTACGAGGTTTGTGTTTTTTGTTGTTTTTTTTGTGCAGAATCACCATGGCAATGCGCACACACTTTATTCCTTGCACACTCATTGCAGCCACTACCAGCTGTGTGGAGCTGAGCATTGAAAACAACACTGACACATTTATTCCATTTGAAGAAGTGAGGGGATGAATCGACAAATCTGCACACCTGCATCCAATTATAAATGTGCATTACATACGTGTGTATGACACACATGTCACGCACGTGTGCACACATACCCATGTGCACACATACATCACACATACCCATGTGCACACACACATGAAACACACACATACCCATGTGCACACACACATGAAACACACACACACATATCACTCACATCACACACACACATCTACTAAATCTAATACAGACAAAATCCAATTAATAAAAATTCCATGACATAATAAAAACTCTTTAATTAAATTTTTTATAGAATTTCAACTGATTAAAATACAAATAGGGGTTAATAATGCAGTTAAGATTTAACTCTTTGAACGCCAAGTGCGTATATGCATGCACACACAATCGTTACGCCATTCATGCATGAGTTAGATATTGCGTGCAAAAATGTGTTGATCAGTCACAACTCTATGATGCATGCATATGCTTGCTGCACGTGTAACCTTATAAGTCCATGCACAAAGTAATTATGCTTCTTCTCACACTGGCTAAAGAACCTCATGATTTAGATGATTTCCCTTCACTTCACTAATGTATCACTTCAATACTCCAAGAGCAATAATGTGTAGCCCAGATCAGTGTAGTATATGATGCCAGTTCACTCCCCCTCCCTCCTCCCCCTTTTGCCAGTTTGTATTATGGGTTGTTGCAACAAAAAACCCAGCAGGTTATAATGGACACACAAAATGTGCTTACAACCGGGACCACATATGACATTTGTATGACTATGGGGTTACATGCATGTCAGTATCGCACTTGCATGCATATTCAAAGTGATGTTGATCAACACAATATAACACGCAGATAATTCTCATTTTGCGAGCATGCATTTTTATATGCACTTGGCGTTCAAGAGTTTAAAAAATATACCATCCACTTCAAAAAGAGCTGGACCGAATACTGGCTCAGTCCCAGGGATTCATTCAAATTTTTTTATAGCTTGATATCACTCACATCACACACACATACATGACGCACACATACATCACACATACACGTGCACGCATGCCAACAGGTAGACCCTGATGTGCAGAAGAACGGGAAGTATGACTGGTGGACAAAGTACTACTGTTCCATTTCCGATACAGTTCGAATGCAGGGCAGTTACATTGACGAAGGTTACGACTTGATAACAGTGAGGAATTGTTACTGGGATTGTTGATGTTGTGAAGTAATGCAGTTTTAATCCTCGATGTTTTGTGGGTGTGTTGTAGTTGAGCGTGGTCCAACCTTAAGGTCGAGCCACACCCAACTAGGTGTGCTGCTGCCATTGGCAAATATTTATTTAAACACCGTCATAAACTAAAATCCTTATTGACTCACTAACCGTAATTGCAATTCATGATGTTAGCAGTTAATTCTGACTTGGGATTGCATTTTGCACATCATCAATTCTGGGATTTGTTGGAGTATTCAGATGTTTATCAGCACACAAGTAATCCACTTGATTTTAGAATTTTTAAATCATTATATGCTAGGTGTCTACCAAGCCATTTGATTATGTAGGTCTGTGGATAAATGGAGTTGGTTGCTTCCTTTTTTTTTCTGTCTGTTTATTATTATTTTAAACAGGTGTATGAACATGAGTTGGAGAAAGAATTTAACTACTTTGAAGACCTCTTGAAAACATTTCCACTTTACCGAGGAAATCGATCACGTGACTCCAGCCAACCAGAGGAAGACTCGGATCAGCCAATAGGCTACCTTAAGGTGCATTTGAATTAGCTTGACCAGGGAAATCAAAGTTTCCTCCTCTCCTCTCCACTCTGCGTACAGGGGTATCTGAAGGTGTATCCATCGATTGCAGCAAGGGCCTTGCGACTGCCTCTCATACCACCCCCTGATCCCATTACTTGCATCGTGAGGGTGTATGTCATCAAGGTAAGCATCACATGAGAGCGTAGATTACGATGGTCATCACATGAGGGTGTAGATCATCAGGGTCATCACATGAGGGTGCAAATCATCAGGGTCATCACATGAGGGTGTAGATCATCAGGGTCATCACATGAGGGTGCAGATCATCAGGGTCATCACATGCGAGTGTAGATCATCAGGGTCATCACATGCGAGTGTAGATCATCAGGGTCATCACATGAGGGCATAGATCATGATGGTCATCTCATGAGGGTGCAGATCATCAGGGTCATCACATGAGGGTGCAGATCATCAGGGTCATCACTTGTGGGTGTAGATCATGATGGTCATCACATGAGGGTGTAGATCATCAGGGTCATCACATGAGGGGCAGATCATCAGGGTCATCACATGAAGGTGTAGATCATCAGGGTCATCACATGAAGGTGTAGATCATCAGGGTCATCACTTGTGGGTGTAGATCATCAGGGTCATCACATGAGGGTGTAGATCATCAGGGTCATCACATGAGGGTGCAGATCATCAGGGTCATCACATGAAGGTGTAGATCATCAGGGTCATCACATGAGGGTGCAAATCATCCGGGTCATCACATGAGGGTGTAATTATCAGGGTCATCATATGAGGGTGTAGATCATCAGGGTCATCATATGTTTGTCATTTGAGGCACAACATGTGACCAGTGTTATGTTTCCTTTACAGGGGACAGATCTTCAGGCACAAGATGTTGGGGGCAAGTCAGATCCATACCTCAAGCTTACCTTTGGGAAAACAGTGATTGATGATAGGGACAGCTACATTCCAAACCAGCTGAACCCAATATTTGGGAAAGTGTATGAAGTGAAGATAACAATTCCACTGGACTACAAGTTGACCATCACTGTGATGGACTACGACCACTTCACGGCAGATGATCTCATTGGATACACTACCATTGACCTTGAGAACAGATTACTGTCACGACATAGGGCCACGTGTGGACTGCCTAAATCATTCTCCAAGTAAGCGTAGCAAATCAACTACCTCTTCTCTGTCATATGTGTCCCCTTGTCCCCTTCTGTCTACTCCCCCTTTCTGATCCTGGGTCCCACCCTCTTCCCCCTCCCTCACAAGGCGTGGACCTAACATGTGGCGGGACAATGAGCTGCCAACACAGATCTTGAACAAGTTTTGTAAGACTCACCAATCATCTTTCCCACAATGGAATGGAGACAGAGAGGTTTGCATAGATGGCAGAATCTTCAATCTAGACACCTATGGTATGTTAAATGGACAATAGATAATTAAATGAGCATTCATTAAACGATAAAATGTCTAATAAATAGATATAGTAGATGGATTATTAAATGGTTAGGGGACATTTGATGGTTTAAACTGCTATATATGGTTAGGTTATCATTAAATGCTTAGGTTAATATTTAATGGTTAGGCACTCATGAAATGATTAAAGGACCATGTAACAAGATACTGTTCACACTTGAAATCGTATTACTTTAGAAGAGAACCTTAAACCAAACCCGCATATTGGAGCAGAGAAGGAGCGCCTGGCCCTCCACATACTAAGAAATGTGGAGTGGGACCAGGGGTGGAGTCTGGTGCCAGAACACATTGAGAAGAGGACACTCTACAACCCTTCACAGCCTGGCATTTCACAGGTGAGAGGGCTTATTGCGTGAGAGGGATGAACTCCGGTGATGCTGTGTGTCTTCTAGTCTGATAGCTTTCATCTTCGTAGTCTCAACACTGTCCCTCTCCTCAATCCAACCCCCAGACCCCTTCCACAATAACCTCTTCCCCTTCCCAGCATCCCATTTAATGCCCTCCTCATTACACCATGTTGTCTCAAGATTCCTAGTGCTTCAACCCTGGCCCCTCCTCCTCCCCAGGGCACCCTGCACATGTGGGTGGACATCTTTCCCCAGAATGCCGGCCTCATCCCTCCACCTGTCAACATCTCTGTGAGGAAATCAGAGAAGTTCTATCTCAGGGTGGTCGTGTGGAACACTTACAATGTGGAATTGGATGAGACCTCTGTGGTCACAGGTGAAGACATGTCCGACATTTACGTCAAGGGGTAAGTGAGCTCATGTGATGGTCACATGATGGTTGATGTGCTTGCTGGTCACATGAGTTGGTCACATGATGTCGCATATGCTGGTCACATGATGATGAATGTTGCTTAATGTGCTGGTCACATAGTGTCACATGTGCTGGTCACATGATGCCACATGATGGTCTGTGCCTTTCCTCATGCAGATGGATGCAAGGTCAGGACAAGACACAGAAAACAGATGTCCACTATCGCTCCATGAATGGGGAAGGCAACTTCAACTGGAGGTTCATTTTTGACTTTGACTACATCTGCAGTGAATGCATGATGATGATAAACAGAAAGGTATGTGTCCTCTTCCCCAGACGCAAAAGACTGTAACAAAACAGACAGTGGGAAAATGTATGGTGCACATTGAGGGTTAGGGCGAGTATAATAGCACCACAAGAGGGGAGAGGGGTTAAAATAGCACCACAAGAGGGGAGAGGGGTTACAGTAGCACCATAAGAGGGGAGAGGGGTTACAATAGCACCGCAAGAGGGAAGAGGGGTTACAATAGCACCACAAGAGGGAAGAGGGGCTACAATAGCACCACAAGAGGGGAGAGGGGTTACAATAGCACCACAAGAGGGGAGAGGGGTTACAATAGAACTACAAATACTAGTACTTTCAAATAAGCATAATGAGTTTTATAAGATTAGAATGAAACTGGTGCAAACTATAGCACACCGCCCATTGCTGTGGAGCACTGTGAGAGCACTCATATGATGGGGCAGAATGAGGATATATTGCCTTAAAGTCAGAGGTGGGAAGGGGATGGAGTGGGTAGAATGTGTGTGTGGGGGAGGGGGGACGAAGTGTGGAGAGGAGTGGAAGGAGGTACAATGTTGGCCTGAAATGATGCTTACCAAATAATAATAATAATAGTTATGGATTCTTTCCATATCCTACTATGCACTCATACATCTACCACATACTCACACATGTTCTATTAGGAGCACTTCTATAGCCTCGACAAAACAGAGAGCTTTGTGCCTCCTCGTTTGACTCTACAAGTGTGGGACAATGACCTCATCTCTCCAGATGACTTCATCGGTGAGTGAAGGTTCTCTTGTATTCTCCATAATAGTTGCTTTTTGGTCACACACACCTACATACACACACACACATGCACTCATACTTGCAACATCACACACACATACACACATGCACACACATGCACGCATACACATGTACACACATATACATACGTACACACATACACACATACTTACACACACATGCATACACACACATACACATATACACACATGCACACATACACACATACACACACATATACACACACATGCACACACATGCACACACACGTACGCACACATACACATATATACACATATACACACACATATACACACATATACACATACATACACACACATGCACACACACGTACACACACATATACACACACACATATACACACATATACATATTCACACACATACACACACATATACACACACATGCACACACATATACACACACATGCACACACATATACACACACATATACACACATATACACATACATACACACACATATACACACACATATACACACACATGCACACACATATACACACACATGCACACACATATACACACACATATACACATACATATACACACATATACACATACAGGTACTGTGGACTTCAATCTTAACAACATGCCCAAGCCTGCTACCTCCTCTACCTCCTGCTCCCTGAAGCAGCTGCCAGACATGGCCTCCTCAGAGGACAATAAGATGATGAACCTCTTTGAAAAGAAGAGAGCCAAAGGCTTCTGGCCAGTCTACAGTCGCAGAGCTGATGGCCCAGAACTTACTGTGAGTGGATGTGTTTGTGGAGAAAGCTTGTGCAGGGAGGGTAGTGAAATGCGTCCTGGTTGAGAGCTTGTTATGTTCTGCATCTCACTCTTCCTCATCCTATCTGCCTCACCCTTCACACCATTCCCACCTCATACCTCCTCACTCTAAATGCTCTCTGTATCTCACCCTCCACCTCACTCCTCTCCACCCCTCAAACCATTCCCATCTTGACAGGGGAAGTTTGAGTTGGAGATAGAATTACTGACGGAAGAAGAACACAAAATGAAGCCCTCTGGGGTGGGAAGAGATGAGCCCAATGAAAACCCTTTCCTCCCTCCACCAAAGTCTGCTGTGGCCCTTTTCGTGGCTTCTTTCCCCACTCACTTGTCTCTCTCCTCTTCTCCCCCCTTGAAGTCGACCTCCGACCTCTTTCCTGTGGATCACCTCCCCTCTCAAAACATGTCAATTTATCATCTGGAAACACTACAAGTGGCCCATCATATCTGTTGTCGTGGTGATATTCTTTGTTCTCTTCTTGGTCATCGGCATCTTTGCCTTCCCGGTAACTTTTGCTAAATAATTGCATTTATGGGTTTGGTTACATCACAGACGTTTTAGGTTAGGGTGAAGGTTCCACATCTTTGGTGATTGCCTTTTTGTAGAGGTTGCACCGATAATAGCCATTATAACCAGGCATGCATGTGGCTTCACAGTACTTGTGATTTCGTTTAGACTTGGCTCATTTTGATTTGTGACTATTGCGTGATTACAAGATTTTTGAGGTATCTGCTCCATCTTTAACCACAGGGTGAACTGGTGAAATTCTTCAACACTCTGACTAGCCATCTTCTTCCTGATACATGAAGTGCACACACAAAGTTATGTCGTGTTTCATTGTTATTGACTTAGTGACTTATTGACATTGTTTTAAAGGTTAATTAACTGCATGAAGTTGGACATTTATACAATGTACGTCATGTATATCAAGTGCCTCCTGCTCTTTGTCTATGCCAAACAACTTATCACATCGTCCGTGATTCAGGGACTGGCGATATCTATTAATTAAATGAGAGGGTGGGGATCGAGATAGAATGTAGAAAAACAGGATATACAAATATGCACAATGTGACCTATTAATATGCAGGCCTGTAGCCAGACATTGTGATGAGGGGGGGGGGGGGGGACATGCATGTAACCCCATAGTCATACAAATGTTTGAACATATGTAGACCCATTTGTAAGCACATCTTGTGTGTCCATTAAAACCCGCTGGCTTTTTGTTGCAACAACCCATAATGCAAACTTGCAAAAGGGGGAAATGAACAGGCATGATATACTACACTGATCTGGGCTACGCATTTTTGTTCTTGGAATATTGAAGTGATGCATTAATAAAATGAAGTGAAATCATCTGAATAATGGGGTTCTTTAGCCAGTGTGAGATTTGTACATGGACTTATAAGGTTACAAGTGCAGCAAGCATATGCATGCATCATAGAGCTGTGACTGAACAACACATTTTTGCGCGCAATATCTAACTCATGCATGAATGGCGTAACGATTGTGTGTGCATGCATGCATATACGCACTTGGCGTTCAAAGTGTTAATGCATTACAGAAGCAATTGTCTTTTGTGCCAAACAGTGTATTGCTCTGCGTGATGATTCTGAAAGTTAAAAAAATCCTGGCAATTTAAGCCATTTAAAACTTATGTCAAAACATAATGAAACTTTACGGTATTGCGACACGGCAGCAACATCGTAGTCACATTGCCTCTGTCTCGCCGCTTGAATATTACCAAAAGAATGTGGCTATACCTTTCCTCGATCATATATGCACCTACCTAGATGAACAGTTCTCTACATTATCAGTTACTGCTTCATCACTTTTAAGTCTTATGCCATCTGTAATGCATACTGAAATGGCCTGTTGATCTTTCAGAAGTGATTATAAACACTATCATAATGATCTGCCCTCTCCTGAACTTGTAGAAAGGGAGTTGCTGCATTGGAAATCCAAGTACAGCGCGCTTCCTATGCAAGACTGATTTACCGACACCCGCAGCAATTAAAGATTGCGATAAGAATTTTTCTACAGATAGCCTCCACAATTCCAACATCGTCGTGTGAATGCGAACTCAGCGCAAGTGCACTCAGAAGACTGAATAATTACATGAGGCTTCTATGGGGAAAGGAGCCTGGCTTTCATTCAAGCAAATGGACGTTGATAGGGTGGTTCATACATACTCCTGTCTTCGCTCAAGAAGAATGGAGTTGGACTCTTTAATTGCACCTTAGAATCGTCAACTGTTAGCTATTACATGTATAGGAGTGTTGGTTTGTTATTGTGCGATTATACATTGATTTACACAGCCAATTTGTACAATATGTTAAGCACATCTTATTGTACAGTAAATTTATAGCACAAATGATACTTGGGTCATAATGTTAGTACAGTTTGGTACAAAATGTCAAACCTGGGGACGAGGCTAGCAATTCGCAAATACATGCATACATGCATACATACAACATAGCATGCATGCATAACATGCATACATCATACATACATACATATACATACATGGCATGCATGCATGCATGCATGCATGCATGCATGCATGCATGCATGCATTCATACATGCATACATACGGTACATACATACATACATACATACATACATTACATACACATTACATAACATACATACATACATACACATACAATACATACATACATACATACATACATCATAACATACATACAATACATACATAACATACATACATACATACATACATACATACATACATACATACATACTACATACATCAATACATACATTACATACATACATACATACATACATACAGACATACATACATACATACATACATACATACATACATACACATACATACATACCTACATACATACATACATACATACATACATACATAACATACATACATACATACATACATATACATACCTACATACATACATACATACATACATACATACATACATACATACATACATACATACATACATACATACATACCATACATACATACATACATACATACATACATACATAATACATACATATACATATATACATACATACATACATATGTATGTGGAACGCAAAAGGAGCATTTCAAATTCATTTTATTGTTGGGTTGTATTTCATTATTACACGGCATCAGTGTGTCGACTGCACACACAAGTAATATGTTCAATCGATTACATAATCGTGTGGTCCTTTTGGGGGGCCCTGGCTAAGCGCCCTCTTCGTCTGTATAGAGAGCACTCTGCTTGCGACCGTTGCAAACGGAGCATCTTTGCATATCTAGCAAAGATGAAGCATCAGAACTCCAAAGGTTGGCTCCAAAGTTGAAGACATGCCCTAATAATAAATTAATAAGCAGGCCGCCTGTTTTACTGCCTCGTGTGGAACAATATATCAGTTAGATAACCAGTCACCAATTTTGCTTCCAGTACTCCAGTACCGACAATATACCTGCCGTATAATACAAGTCGAGATTCCGTACGTGTTATTAATGTTATTAAAATTAATAATAAACACACTCCATTAGCCGTTCGTTTTGAGTTTCTAGGGCCAAGAGGCAACTGTCGCCCAAAATGGCTGGGCTGAAAGGAATTGAAACGGGCGAGGTGGACAGTACGTCGTCCTATCTCCATGTTGGAGACATCGTGTCATTTTTCGCCGAAGGGGGCCAGGACACTGCTTCAGGTTTCATCAGCACACTAGGGTAAGTTGGCGAAATTTGCGGGTTTGAAGTGCCTAGTTGGATTGAGAAGCGTGGCAGAGAAGGAAGGAAGCGGGAGAGAATTGCCGAAATGGGCACTGTGTGTCGCTAAACTGTTGCCTATAGAATGCCCGCTCGTGTGTGGTTACAATTCGTGCCTTATTAACGTGCGTGTTTGTATCGCACCTGCTATTAGTTTATTTGTGCCTCGGTGTGTGTGTGTGTGTATGTGTGCGTGCTTGCGTGCGTGCGTGTGTGTGTGTGGGTGTGTGTGTGTGTTATGTGTGTGTAATTAGGCACGAGTATTTTTTGTGTACATTGTGGGTGTTATGTGTGTATGTGGAGGGAGGGAGATGTGCCTAGTTGTGTGTGCCTATGGTGTGGTAAGCCAACTGCAAAATAACAGCTGTTCTGCTAGTACAGTGTACATGTATCTCAGTGTAGTGGTGATGGTCAGTGGCTTCTCCATTTCTACAAAACTACACAACTCTTTCCTGGCGTGCATTTTGCCGTGCTTCCATGTATGGATTTGTCATACTCCTATGTGTGCATTTTGCAATGCTTCCATGTGTGTTACTTCCATGTGTGTTACTTCTATGTGTGTTACTTTCATATGACATTTGAGTACTGCATTATTACTGCTTTTGCTTTGCTGGCTGAGTTCCCCCCCCCCCCCCCCCCCCCCCCCAGTGCAAAAGGCTTGTAGATCTTCTTTGCCTTTGTTTTGTTCATAACTTCACCACCAGACCACCTTCATGGTCATACCAGACCAGACCACCTTCATGGTCAAATCACCAGACCACCGATCACCTTCATGGTTACCTCCTCATACCACCAGACCACCTTCATGGTTACCTCCTCATACCACCAGACCACCTTCATGGTTACCTCCTCATGCACCACCTTCATGGTTACCTCCTCATTCCATGCCACTCATTAGTGAGGTTTTCTTTTTAGTGTAGTTCACAATCACACCCCTACCACCAGTCACCTCCCACCACCACCAGTCACCTCCCACCATCACCAGTCACCTCCTACCATCACCAGTCTCCTCCACCATTACCAGTCACCTCCCACCATCACCAGTCACCTCCCACCATCACCAGTCACCTCCCACCATCACCAGTCACCTTCCACCATCACCGGTCACCTCCCACCATCACCAGTCACCTCCACCATCATCTGGTTTAGCAGGGAATGGAGTTCCTGGTCGGCTGTAATGAGCTGGGGTCAGGTTGGATGCTATATTGGATGTTGTAATGTTGCAACACAATGGAGTTAAAACCACCTCAGCTCCATTAGCAGCAAGGCTCACCCCTCCACATCTACAACAAGCACTCCTCCACCATAATCCTCACTCCTCAATTTCGACTATCCTTGAGCCTCTTAATCAAGTCCTTCATACCAACTGAATCCATACCATTCCATGGCCACACACCTTCTCAAAGTCACACACTCCAACACCTTCACTGCACAACCCTTCACATTACGGCTCACTCCACACACCTTCACTGCCACATCACCACTCACTACCGTGATGTATTCAGTGCCAAACTATCCCCATATCTTCCACCATCCCCACAACAGCCAAATGTATTCCCTCACTATAGGTTATTGCATTGTGTGTGTGTGTGTGTGTGTGTGTGTGTGTGTGTGTGTGTGTGTGTGTGTGTGTGTGTGTGTGTGTGTGTGTGTGTGTGTGTGTGTGTGTGTGTGTGTGTGTGTGTGTGTGTGTGTGTGTGTGTGTGTGTGTGTGTGTGTGTGTGTGTGTGTGTGTGCGCAATTCACAAGTGTGAATGTAAATATATGTACACTGGGTGCGTGGGTGTGTCTTTACTTGATCTATAGGTATGTTTGCTTTTTGGGGTGAGATCAGACCTCCCTCCTATACAACTTGATGATTGTAGACTTTAAGGCTATGGGGACCTTAGGCCAAACTATGGGAACCTTAGGCCAGACTATGGGAACCTTAGGCCAGACTATGGGAACCTTAGGCCAGACTATGGCAACCTTAGGCCAGACTATGGGAACCTTAGGCCAGACTATGGGAACCTTAGGCCAGACTATGGGAACCTTAGGCCAGACTATGGGAACCTTAGGCCAGACTATGGGAACCTTAGGCCAGACTATGGGAACCTTAGGCCAGAACTGCAGATCTCTTACTTTGGCTCCTACACACACAAATCATGGTGAAAAACGATATGGGGAGTACACTCCAATGCTATGTCACCATTGACACTATGCATCAATTATCATGGGATTGTGCTTCTACATATTACATTGTATTGTGTGCGTGTGTGTGTGTGTGTGTGTGTGTGTGTGTGTGTGTGTGTGTGTGTGCGTGTGTGTGTGTGTGTGTGTGTGTGTGTGTGTGTGTGTGTATGTGTGTGTGCTTGTAGTGGCCTTTAACTCTTTCACTGGGCAACAGAGCAATATTGTGCCGTAGGTGCTATACTAAAGCCACTCTGTTTATCTAAACAGTTAACACTTTGTAGTCAACAACATATTGATCAGTTGTTTCCTGGTCATATAATAGTGTAAGTTGTTTGCAAACTACGTTTTCCTGCACTTTTAGTTTTGCACACAACATGTGTACCGTAATAAGTGGCTTTGCACACAAAAATAAATGTCACCCAGCCATTATGTGATTGACACTCCAAAAACAACTTAATTGACCGTTTGTTCTTCACTCTACATGCATCACATCTCTCCTCTCCTCCTACCCCTCCTCTCCTATCACCTCCCCTTCCCACCCTCCTGTCCTCTCCTGTCACACCTTCCTTTTCTCCCCCTCCTCTCTCCTTCCTCCTATCTCCTTCCCTCTCTCTCCTCCCCTTTCTCCTCCCCTCTCTCCTCTCTCTCCTCCCCTCTCTCCTCTCCTCTCTCTCCTCCCCTCTCTCCTCTCCTCTCTCTCCTCCCCTCTCTCCTCTCCTCTCTCTCCTCTCTCTCTCCCTCTCTCTCCTCTGCTCCTCCTTCTCTTCTTCCCTCCCATCCCTCCCCCCCCTCTCCTCTCTCCTCCCTTCCTCTCTCAAGGCTTGTGGATGATCGAGTTGTTGTGCAGCCTGGGGCTGGTGACCTGAACAAACTGCCAGCCAAGTTCAGAGGTTTGTGTAGTGGTATCAATGTTGATTGTTGTGTACCCTTCTGTTTTCTACCCTGTGCATGTACACTTCTAGCTCTGTCCCCACATTGTGTCCCACCCCAGCATTTAGCCACGCCTTTACAATATACCACACCTCCACAATATGTCCTGCCTCCACAATATGTCCCACCCCCAAAATATGCCCCGCCTCCACAATATGCCCCAACCTCACATTGTGGTCACTGTTCTTATGCCTCATCCTATATATATATATTGCCTCTCTCTCTATACACCTCTTTTCCTACCATCCATCTGTTAGCCCTCCATCTGTTAGCCCTCCATCTGTTAGCCCTCCATCTGTTAGCCCTCCATCTGTTAGCCCTCCATCTGTTAGCCCTCCATCTGTTAGCCCTCCATCTGTTAGCCCTCCATCTGTTAGCCCTCCATCTGTTAGCCTAGCCCTCCATCTGTTAGCCCTCCATCTGTTAGCCCTCCATCTTTATTACCTCCTAGCCTTTCTCCTTCATAGGATTTCCTTAACCCTATCCTTTTCCCCGCTTCCCCTCCTCCCCCTTCCCAATGCACCTCTCTATCTCCCTCCTCCCCTTCTCTTCTCCCCATCGCCCATCTCCCTCTTGCTTGTGTCCCCTCATGCCTTCACTCTCTTCTCTTCCCGCTGGCACAGACTGTGTGTTCAAGATCCTCCCCATGCAACGCTACTCTGCGCAGGAGCAGCTCAACAAAGCCACCACCAACCCTAAGAGTATGCCCGAAGTGGTCATCCTCCAGAAACTGCGGGTATTTGTGTATGTGTATGTGTATTTGTGTATTTGTGTGTGTATGTATGTGTGTTTGGGTAAATACTTCCAAATGTTTTGCTTACACATTGTCCCTTTCCGATACATTCAGAAAGCTGCTGAACAAGAGAAGAAACAGAACCACACTGAGACAGACAAGCAGCTGGGTGCCCCTGTCCTCTATCGCACTACTCTAGTTCAGGTGGGTTTGGCCATAGATACTGTAGCTATGGTTTGGCTTATGGCAGATAACTGGCTCCAGACAGCTGCCTCCGTTAATAACTGGCTCCAGACAGCTGCCTCCTCATTAATAACTGGCTCCAGGCAGCTGCCTACATTAATAACTGGATCCAGGCAACTGCCTCTTAATAACTGTCCAGATCCAGGCAGCTGCCTCTTAGTGACTGGATCCAGACAGCTGCCTCTTAGTGACTGGATCCAGGCAGCTGCCTCTTAATGACTTGATCCAGACAGCTGCTCTTAGTGACTTGATCCAGTCAGCTGCCTCTTAGTGACTGGATCCAGGCAGCTGCCTCTTAATGACTTGATCCAGACAGCTGCTCTTAGTGACTGGATCCAGTCAGCTGCCTCTTAGTGACTTGATCCAGACAGCTGCCTCTTAGTGACTTGATCCAGACAGCTGCCTCTTAGTGACTGGATCCAGGCAGCTGCCTCTTAATAACTGGATCCAGACTTAATGACTGGATCCAGGCAGCTGCCTCTTAATGACTGAATCCAGGCAGCTGCTTCTGTTAATAACTAGATCTAGACAGTTGTTGCAGTTAATAACTTGATCCAGGTAGCTGTCTTTGTTGGTATCTGTGTCCAGACAGCCTGTCTCAACCATTATATCACTAAGGCATCTGTCCCTGTAGTTGGATCCTATATGAAATGGTTTACATTGGGAGGGCAAGGTGCCATGTGATGATCATGAGTTGTGTTAAGGTGCCATGTGATGATCATGAGTTGTGTCAAGGTGCCATGTGATGATCATGAGTTGTGTCAAGGTGGCATGTGATGATCATGAGTTGTGTTAAGGTGCCATGTGATTATCATGAGTTGTGTTAAGGTGCCATGTGATGATCATGAGTTGTGTTAAGGTGCCATGTGATGATCATGAGTTGTGTCAAGGTGGCATGTGATAATAGAAACATCAGTTCAACAGCAGCAGGCAGAGAGGCCCTAATATAAGGCACAGCGATGACCATAACTATTAACTCTTCTATGGCGGCAACATTGCGCCGCAGGTGCTATACTACATGTAAGGCCACTCTGTTTATCTAAACAGTTAACACTTTGCAGTCAACAAAATATGTACGTTTTCCTGTAACGCGCAACACTTTTTTTTTTATGCACAACTTGTGTACTGTAATAATTGGCTTTGCTCGTGAAAGAGTTAATAGATAATTGGGTAAGTTTGTTCCTTCCTATCTTATATTGTAATGACAACAATATCCATATGTTATTAAGACGAGAGTTTGAATTAAATATTTCTTAATAGTGCTTGGTGACATAATGAGGATGGTCAAATGACACAACTCATGATCACTCGGGGGAAGCACCAAGTTCTGGGGCCCCATTCGGCATATTGGGATGTTTGGTTGTGATTAAATTGTTTTTGTTGTTTTTTTTTATCTTGACCCCAGCTCCTTCACGTTAAAAGTCACAAGTTCCTAACTGTGATGAAAAGACTGCCAGCACAGGTGGAAAAGAAGGCAATGAAGGTGGCCTTGGATGCCCAGGGCAGTGAGGTATGTAAGGGAGGCATTACACCGTTTCAAATATTGACAAAACACTTCAATTGAACTTAATTAAATGATGTCATGGCCATGTTGCAAATGTCTGCTGTTGACAAAGAGAAGCTCCACAATGGACCATGCATGTATGTAGGTGGCAAATATATAGCAAAGCATACACCATACACTGTAACACAGTTCTAACACAGAACAAGGACCACCGGTCTACATTTAGAAGAGGAAGTGGACCCACACTTCCTCAGGAAACACTAACCCTAACTGCTGCAACTGCTCATAACTATGCTTCATAACTATGCTTCATAATTATGCTTCATAACTATGCATCATAACTATGCTTCATAACTATGCTTCATAACTATGCTCATAACTATGCTTCATAACTATGCTCATAACTATGCTTCATAACTATGCTTCATAACTATGCTTCATAACTATGCTCATAACTATGCTTCATAACTATGCTCATAACTATGCTTCATAACTATGCTCATAACTATGCTTCATAACTATGCTCATAACTATGCTTCATAACTATGCTCATAACTATGCTTCATAACTATGCTCATAACTATGCTTCATAACTATGCTCATAACTATGCTTCATAACTATGCTCATAACTATGCTTCATAACTATGCTCATAACTATGCTTCATAACTATGCTCATAACTATGCTTCATAACTATGCTCATAACTATGCTTCATAACTATGCTCATAACTATGCTTCATAACTATGCTCATAAATGATTCGCACTCCCGCATCATTCATACTCTCCGTTGAGGTATTGCAAGAGTCCTGTCTTGGGAATGACAGCGTTAGTTGTGCACTACAATCTCACCCAAAGTAACTGGTTTAAAACTCTCTGAGTGTTGTACCAATGGTTCAGAGTCCCTGAGTGTTGTACCAATGGTTTAAACGCCCTGAGTGTTGTACCAATGGTTTAAACTCCC
Source organism: Ephydatia muelleri (assembly GCA_013339895.1). Taxonomy (NCBI): domain Eukaryota; kingdom Metazoa; phylum Porifera; class Demospongiae; order Spongillida; family Spongillidae; genus Ephydatia; species Ephydatia muelleri. The sequence goes on from JABACO010000014.1 coordinate 360,752, forward strand.
TGAGTGTTGTACCAATGGTTTAAACTCTCTGAGTGTTGTACCAATGGTTTAAACTCTCTGAGTGTTGTACCAATGGTTCAGAGTCCCTGAGTGTTGTACCAATGGTTTAGAGTCCCTGAGTGTTGTACCAATGGTTTAAACTCCCTGAGTGTTGTACCAATGTTTAAACTCCCTGGGTGTTGTACCAATGGTTTAGACTCTCTGAGTGTTGTACCAATGGTTTAGACTCTCTGAGTGTTGTACCAATGGTTCAGAGTCCCTTATTGTTGTACCAATGGTTTAAACTCCCTGAGTGTTGTACCAATGGTTTAAACTCTCTGAGTGTTGTACCAATGGTTTAAACTCCCTGAGTGTTGTACCAATGGTTTAGAGTTCCTGAGTGTTGTACCAATAGGACAGCTATATTGGCTCTGCTGCTAACTCCTTTGCTACCTCTTATACTCATGCAGCCATTTGGCGCAGCTATATGCATGCATACAACTGCCCTTTGCATGCCCTACATGTTCAACACTCCCACTTCCCTATTGACACAACTCTTACCATACAAGGTTCTATTCCTATTATCCAATGAGCACATGCATGTATTTACTGTCTGATTGGTTCCTCAACCCAACATAAATTACAGTTGTATATTGTGGTGTGGGTGTTGGTGTTGATAGTGTGTGTGGTGTTGATGGTGTGGTGCTGGTGTTGACGATGTGGTATTGGTTTTGATGGTGTGGTGCTGGTGTTGATGGTGTGGGGGCTGGTGTTGATGGTGTGGTGCTGGTGTTGATGATATGGTATTGGTGTTGATGGTGTGGTACTGGTGTTGATGGTGTGGGGATGGTGTGGGGGCTGGTGTTGATGGTGTGAGGGCTGGTGTTGATGGTGTGGTATTGGTATTGATGGTGTGTGTGTTGATTGGTGTGGTACTGGTACTGGTGTTGATGGTGTGGGGGCTGGTGTTGATGGTGTGGTATTGGTATTGATGGTGTGTGTGTTGATGGTGTGGTGCTGGTGTTGATGATGTGGTACTGGTGTTGATGGTGTGGGTGTTGATGGTGTGGTGCTGGTGTTGATGATGTGGTACTGGTGTTGATGGTGTGGGGGCTGGTGTTGATGGTGTGGTATTGGTATTGATGGTGTGTGTGTTGATGGTGTGGTGCTGGTGTTGATGATGTGGTACTGGTGTTGATGGTGTGGGTGTTGATGGTGTGGTGCTGGTGTTGATGATGTGGTACTGGTGTTGATGGTGTGGGGGCTGGTGTTGATGGTGTGGTATTGGTATTGATGGTGTGTGTGTTGATGGTGTGGTGCTGGTGTTGATGATGTGGTACTGGTGTTGATGGTGTGGGTGTTGATGGTGTGGTGCTGGTGTTGATGATGTGGTACTGGTGTTGATGGTGTGGGGGCTGGTGTTGATGGTGTGGGTATTGGTATTGATGGTGTGTGTGTTGATGGTGTGGTGCTGGTGTTGATGATGTGGTACTGGTGTTGATGGTGTGGGTGTTGATGGTGTGGTGCTGGTGTTGATGATGTGGTACTGGTGTTGATGGTGTGGGGGCTGGTGTTGATGGTGTGGTATCAGTATTGATGGTGTGGGTGTTGATGGTGTGGGTGCTGGTGTTGATTATGTGGGTGCTGGTATTGATGGTATGGTGCTGGTATTGATAGAATATGTTGTCTCTCTCATTCGCCCATCAGGCTGCGTGGTTCCGCATCACACCAGTCTACAAACTCAGAACTGAAGGAGATCATGTGAGCACACCATGATGTCACTCGTACCTCATGCTGGCAACCCGTGTGACCTTCTATTGCAGGTCATGATTAACGACAGAGTTATCCTTACCCCTGTCAGTGCTGGGCAACCCCTCCACGTTAGTGAGTCTCAGCTACCTGACCATCCAGAGTGTAAGGAGGTAAGGCAATGTGTGTGTGTGTGTGTGTGTGTGTGTGTGTGTGTGTGTGTGTGTGTGTGTGTGTGTGTGTGTGTGTGTGTGTGTGTGGGTGTGTGTGTCTGTCTGTGGACACATCTGTGTGCTATATGCATGATCATGTACCTCCCTCCATTGTTTTCAACAGGTCAATGCTGACCCATCTGGAACAAGTTGGAAGGTCTCGCTCTTCATGGAACATCGTGAGGACATCAAAGACATACTGAAAGGGGTTAGTTAGTTAGCCTAAGAGATGGACATCACTGCAGCTATTCTTTTTATCTGGTACCCAGGGTGATGTGGTTCGACTGTTCCATGCTGAGCAGGAGAAGTTCCTCACTGGAGATATGTACAACGACCAGTTGAAGGTCTTCCTGAGGCACACGGAACGCTCCAGGAGAAATGAGGCCACAAGCTCCAAGGCTATGTGGGAAGTGGAGGTGTGTGTGTGTGTGTGTGTGTGTGTGTGTGTGTGTGTGTGTGTGTGTGTGTGTGTGTGTATGTGTGTGTGTGTGTGTGTGTGTGTGTGTGTGTGTGTGTGTGTGTGTGTGTGTGTGTGCTAGGTGCTTTTGGGTTTTGAATACTTAATTTGAGTTTGGAACTAGTGAAAGCTAAGCATTATTATGAGTGAGGAGGAGGAATGAGTTTGTAGCCAAACTTCATAATCGGTTTGTATTGGTTGGCACTTTTAACCACTTAATTTGGCATCCTGATGGTCAGGTGTTGATATATTGAAGAGGGAGGGATTGAAGGAGGAGGGAGGGAGAGGATTGAAGGAGGGAGGAGGGGAGAGATTGAAGGAGGGAGGAAGGGGGAGATTGAAGAGGAGGAGGGGAGGATTGAAGGAGGAGGGAGGGAGAGATGGATTGAAGGGGGAGGAGAGGTTGAGGAGGAGAGGAGGTTGGAGAGGATGGAGGGGAGGGAGGGGAGGATTGAAGGAGGGAGGGGGAGAGGGATGAAGGGGGAGGAGGGGAGAGGATTGGAGAGGATGGGAGAGAAAGGATGGAGGAGGGGGAGGAGGATTGAAGGAGGGAGGGGATTGAAGGAGGGAGAGGATTGAAGGAGAGAGGAAGGAGGGAGGGGCAAAAGAGCAACCTGACCGCATACCGACAAATCACTAGGTGGTCAATCAAGATGCCTGTCGAGGCGGAGCCGGCCATTGGAACAATCTTTACCGTTTCAAGCATCTGGCAACTGAACATTACCTTGCTGCTGAAGTGGACAATGATACGACCTTTGACCCCACCCGGCAGAGGTTGCGCGGCAATTCTGAGGTGGTCTACCATCTCCTAACCGACAAGGATGTGCAGGAGCCTATCATGACTATCTTTGAGCTGGATTCCACCACTGTCCAACGTACTGACCAGATGGTGCCGCTGTGAGTTGGGAGGGAGATGAAGGGAGGAGAGGGAGGGAAGTGAGGGAGGGAGGGAGAGGAAGGGAGGGGAGGGAGAGGAACAAGAAGAAATGGAATGGAGGAAGTGTTTGTCCTGGATGGGGGTAAACAGATGAAAGTGATAACAGTTGAACTGAAACAATTTGTTTAAACACACACAACACACAAACCACTACTTCGGCAGGAATTCGTTTGTGAGACTTCATCATGTCTCGTCTCGTTCCTGGGTGCATTCCACGGCCATCCCCATCGACAAGGACTGTGACAAGGCCGTGATGCACAAGGTGGGGCTGGCGGCCAACAAGGAGGACAAGGAGGCCTTTGCCATCGTGCCCGTTCCTCCCCAAGAGGTGCGGGACTTGGACTTTGCCAATGACGCAGCAAAGGCCATAAAGAAGATAGCAGATAAGATGGATCAGAACAACCACATGACAGCCAACGAACGAAAGTGAGTTTGATGATTCGTTTCTTACCCTGCACTACCGTACAGAAGGGAGACATCTTCCAATGCACATACACTACCTTTGAGAAGGGAGGCATCTTCCAATGCACACCTTTGAGAAGGGAGGCATCTTCCAATGCACACACACTACCTTTGAGAAGGGAGGCATCTTCCAATGCACATACACTACCTTTGAGAAGGGAGGCATCTTCCAATGCACATACACTACCTTTGAGAAGGGAGACATCTTCCAATGCACACACACTGCCTTTGATAAGGGAGGCATCTTCCAATGCACACATCACTATCCCTGTCTTCTAGCATGTTTAGCTACCTGTTTTTGGTGTATATTTTTATGTAAAAATAGATAGGTTTTTTAAATCCAATTTTGGCCAAGGCTATAAGAATGGTGTGTAAAGTAGTATGCGCTTTTGTATGCTCAGATACATCACCCGTCTGCTGGAGGACTTGGTCTATTTCCTAATCTGCCAGGAAGACATTGGAGGGAACAGACCTGACCCCTTGACTCAGGGAGGGGAACCGAATCGTGAGAGGCAGAAGCTCATTAGGGAGCAGAATGTTCTGAAAGAGGTGATTTTGTGTGACAAGTGTGCACATGTGTGGGTGTGTTGTATGTGTGTGTATGTTGTGTGTTTATGTTGTGTACGTATGTTGTGGGTGTGTTGTGTATGTTGTGTGGGTGTGTAATGTGTGTGTATGTGTCCCCAATCAGCATGTGTCTACTGATCATAGAATGCATAAAGGGGCCACTGTGTGATCCTAGCATACAAGTTTCCATATGTGCAGTGTGTGGAAGCATCCTAACTTTAGAACATTTTAAATTATTGCCTCATGTCAGATTAATAACTTTAGGACAATAAATTATTGCCTCATGTCAGATTAATATTTAGTTAAAGCCCTCTCCCGCCCAATTAGAAATGTACACAGTGTAATTAGTAAAGCTACTTGAATTAGAGAAACCTTCATACAATGTAAAAAGGGAAATGATGGCTTTTCAAGCACAGATGTTTGAATGTCCTGTATCTAGCATTGTGTTAACACACACTTATATGTTACCCATCCAGCATTAGTAGTTTACCCATCTTCCAAATTCTGTTGCTAATCTTTTTACCTGAGCAGGCTCTTTTAACTCTATCATGGGTGAAGCCAATTATTGCGGTACTACCATGTAGTGCAGTTTAGCGCGTTGCAAACAATTTACGCTAATATGACCAGGAAACAACGTTTCCTCTGATCAATGTGTTGTTGAGGTAAATGACGTGGCTTTAGTATAGTACCTGCGGCGCAATATTGCTCTGTTGCCTGTGAAAGAGTTAAACTAATGATTCTCAGCTGAGTAATGGATTGTGCTAGCAGGTCAATGTATGTGTATGCTACCACATTGCATACAGGAATAAAAATACAAAATGGGAAAGGACATTGACCAGTACACTGCACTTGAAGTACCCCCATTCCAGTCCTCAGTCTGCATAGTGGATAATGACTAGAGTAGTACTTGAGCTCCATCACTCCCTCCATGCATACATCCCTAACCTCCTCCTCCTCCATCACTCCCTCCATGCATACATCCCTAACCTCCTCCTCCTCCATCACTCCCTCCATGCATACATCCCTAACCTCCTCCTCCTCCATCACTCCCTCCATGCATACATCCCTAACCTCCTCCTCCTCCATCACTCCCTCCATGCATACATCCCTAACCTCCTCCTCCTCCATCACTCCCTCCATGCATACATCCCTAACCTCCTCCTCCTCCATCACTCCCTCCATGCATACATCCCTAACCTCCTCCTCCTCCATCACTCCCTCCATGCATACATCCCTAACCTCCTCCTCCTCCATCACTCCCTCCATGCATACATCCCTAACCTCCTCCTCCTCCTCCACAGATCTTCCATTTGCTCAAGATCCCCCTCAAGCACAGCGGAAAGGCTCTCTTCACCATGGCGGACTTGGCAGACAAGAGGTACGAATACATGCGCTACCTCTTCCAGCTCTGCTACAAAGTCATCCAGCACTGCCAGCGAGACTACAGGAAGAACCAGGTGAGTCTCCCTGCTGCACGCACCACACATACACACACACACACACACACACACACACACACACACACACACACACACACACACACACATGCGCGACATCAAGCCAGTTCTTCTTTACCGGGTTCCCCTCTTGTACATACCGGGTGTCCACGAAAGAACGCAATCTATCAAATGTTATTCCCGTTCAAAAGCATTGCGTTCTTTCGTGGACACCCGGTATATATGATCCATGGCACTGTATTTGTATCTGAGTACTTGCATTCCATGTGCTGTCATTTACTTCATACCATATTTGGTCTGATTACTGTACGCACACAATATTATTTGAGGTTTTCTCATGCACTATGTATTTGCACATGGCAACAAGGCTTTGAGGGGTGGGTCTGAGCAAATGAGACCCATGCCTTACCTTGTTTGTACATGTTTCATCCCAGGTTTGAAAACAAGTTGTTTAGTATGCATCTAAAAACTGACATTCATTTGGTCTTGCACAAGTAAACAAATTATGTGTCAACATTGTTCTTCTAATGTCAGGAGGAGATAGCAAACAAGTTTCTGCGCACAATGCAAAGCCAGATTGGCTTCAATGTGTTTGCAGAGGACACCATTGCAGAACTGGTGAAGAACAACAGCAGGTTGTTGGAGAAATACATACATGAACCTGAGATACAGACCTTTCTGGATCTGTTGAAGAAGAGCAGAGAACCCAGGTGTGTGTGTGTGCATGTGTGTGTGGCATGTGTGTGTGTGTGTGTGTGTGTGTGTATGTGTGTGCGTGCGTGTGTGCATGTGTGTGAGTGTGAGCGTGTGTGTGTGTGCATGTGTGTGTGTGTGTGTGGGCGTGTGTGTCTGTCTGCCCCATACCTCCCTCTCCTCTTCATATTGTATCTCCTGTCCTTTCCTCCTGTAGATTTTTGGTCTATCTAGGAGACCTGTGTGTGTCAAAAGGCCAGCCATTGCAGCAGGTACAGATGATGGTGTCCAAGATAGTCCTTGAAGAGCCCTACTGCGATGTGCTGATACGAATCAGGTATGGTCACCGCGGTGATTGTCCTACAAGGACTTGGGGTTAACGGTGAATATTGTGTGTCACCAGTGTTGTGAACGACGAGGTGTGCCTTGTTTGGAATGAAGATGGTGTACCCTATCTGAGGTCTCTGAAGGAGATAAGCCTCAGTGAATCACCCAAAGATAAGCAGACCTTGGACTACTTCAAGTGAGGCAGCATGCTACACTCTGCCATACCACTTGCACTTATCTTCTGTGTGTGTATGTATGTGTGTGTGTTTGTGTGTGTGTGTGTGTGTATGTGTGTGTATGTGTGTGTGTGTATGTGTGTGTGTGTGTGTGTGTGTATGTGTGTGTATGTGTGTGTGTGTATGTGTGTGTGTGTGTGTGTGTGTGTGTGTGTGTGTGTGTGTGTGTGTGTGTGTGTGTGTGTGTGTGTGTGTGTGTGTGTGTGCATTTTATCATCGTGCAGGGCACAGCTGGATCTGTTTGCAAAGATGTGCTTTTCTCGGCAGTACTTGGCCATCCCAGCTGTGAAGGAGCAGCTGCCAGTAGAAGTGGTCCTCCAGTGAGCCACGACCTCTTGCTATATGTAATCCTTGTATGCTTTCTGGCCTTTCTAAAGAGAAACAGCTTTGCTGTGGATATTATTGATCCTATCCACATCTAGTGCATCTAGATGTGGATTGTTGCAGCCTATTAGGATGATGGTGGTGGCATGTGCTGTGTGTGTGTGTGTGTGTGTGTGTGTGTGTGTGTGTGTGTGTGTGTGTGTGTGTGTGTGTGTGTGTGTGTGTGTGTGTGTGTGTGTGTGTGTGTGTGTGACTTGTTGCTCAAATCTGTTTTGTATCCTATCCACATCTAGTGCAGGGGTATTGCTGCATGTGTGTGCTCTTAAGTTTAGCTGGCATGCGCCTCAGTGTGTGTGTACGTGTGTGTCTGTGTGTGTGTCCTTGTGTCCATTTATGTGCACCAATTGTTCACTCCAAGCTTTTGTTGTTATGTTCACACACACACATATATATATACACACCACACACACACACACCACACACACACACACACACACACCACACACATACACACACAGGTGCATGGCAACACCCATCCTGACCTTCCAGATTCGAGCGGCCTTCTGTCGCATCATGCAATGTGTGCATCTGGATGTCGGTCCCCAGGAGACGGTCAACCCTGTGGAGTACGCGCGTCTGTGGGATGGCATCTCTGATGAGCTCGTGAGCAAGAACTACTGCAGGTGGAGGGAACGGTAAGTGCGGGGGAGGTGCGGCTGAAATCATCTTCCTTGGCTGTCATAATTTCGTGTGGCAAACTTTTTGTCACAGCCCGTTTGGAGAGAATAGTATTAAGTTTAGTCACCATGGATATAACTGATGGGTGGGGCAGGCCCAACCTTGCACACTACCCTGCACACATGGCCACACACATCTACACCTTACCCGCATGAACACCTCACATGTCCTCACATGTCTCTCGCATGTCCCTCACACCTTCACAAACCCTCACATGTCCCACACCCCACACATCCTCACATGTCCCACACACCCTCACACCTTCACATGTCCCCCACACACCCACATCTGTCCCACATATCCTCATATGAATGTCCCACACCCTCACATGTCCCACACACACACCCTCACATGTCCCATACACCCTCATGCACCCTCACACCACATGTCACACGCATCCCACACACACACGCTCACACATGCTCACACACCCTCACACGTGCAGGAGGTTGATGCTTTACCGAAGCATGGCCCCCGATGATGAGATGATGGAAGGGGAGAGCAGTCCAACGACACCACTGACATCACTTGATGATTCCTCCTCTGACCTAGAAAAGAGGCTGTAAGTTAAAATCTAATAACATGAGGATCATTGGTTGAGTTTGAATTCATCAGTTGAGTTTGAATTGTGTTAGCAGGCAATGCAGTTGACTAGTTTGTGAGAGTAATGTATAATGTAAGGATGTAGCTCTTGTATGATGTAGCCTGTGTGATGTGGCCAGTGTGATGTAGCCCTTGTGTGATGTAGCTCTTGTGTGATGTAGCCTGTGTGATGTAGCCTATGTGTGATGTAGCCTATGTGTGATGTAGCCTATGTGTGATGTAGCCTGTGTGATGTAGCCTGTGTGTGTGATGTAGCCTATGTGATGTAGCCTGTGTGATGTAGCCTGTGTGATGTAGCCTGTGTGATGTAGCCTATGTGATGTAGCCTGTGTGATGTAGCCTGTGTGATGTAGCCTGTGTGATGTAGCCTGTGTGTGATGTAGCCTGTGTGATGTAGCTCCTGTGTGATGTAGCTTGTGTGTGATAGCCCCTGTGTGATGTAGCCTGTGTGATGTAGCTTGTGTGTGATGTAGCTCCTGTGTGATGTAGCTCCTGTGTGATGTAGCTTGTGTGTGATGTAGCTTGTGTGTGATGTAGCTTGTGTGTGATGTAGCTCCTGTGTGATGTAGCTTGTGTGTGATGTAGCTCCTGTGTGATGTAGCTTGTGTGTGATGTAACCTGGGTGATGTAGCTTGTGTGTGATGTAGCCTGGGTGATGTAGCTCCTGTACAACGCATACATACACGAACATACTTACACTCACATACACACACATGACACACATGCACACATCTTTCATACACATGTGCCATTGTTTTCCCAGTGAAGGGGCGCAGCCCAAAAGAGAGCGTTTCAGACAGCAGAAACAAAAGGAACTTGACACAGACATTTTGGATAGGATCACTGATTTCACAAAGGACTACTTGGCCCAACATGTGGGTGTTTGGGACTTCAAAGATAAAGACCAGAACATGCTCACTCTCGAGGTATGTCATGTCACGAGCTGTGCATCCCTTATTATGTCATGTGACAGGCTGTGTATCCTTTTGCTACATCATGTGACTGGCTGTGCATCCCTTGTTATGTCACATGACTGGCTGTGCATCCCTTGTTATGTCACATGACTGGCTGTGCATCCCTTGTTATGTCACATGACTGGCTGTGCATCCCTTGTTATGTCACATGACTGGCTGTGCATCCCTTGTTGTGTCACATGACTGGCTGTGCATCCCTTGTTATGTCACATGACTGGCTGTGCATCCCTTGTTGTGTCACATGACTGGCTGTGCATCCCTTGTTGTGTCACATGACTGGCTGTGCATCCCTTGTTGTGTCACATGACTGGCTGCGCATCCCTTGTTGTGTCACATGACTGACTGTGCATCCCTTGTTGTGTCACATGACTGGCTGTGCATCCCTTGTTGTGTCACATGACTGGCTGTGCATCCCTTGTTGTGTCACATGACTGACTGTGCATCCCTTGTTGTGTCACATGACTGGCTGTGCATCCCTTGTTGTGTCACATGACTGGCTGTGCATCCCTTGTTGTGTCACATGACTGGCTGTGCATCCCTTGTTGTGTCACATGACTGGCTGTGCATCCCTTGTTGTGTCACATGACTGGCTGTGCATCCCTTGTTGTGTCACATGACTAGCTGTGCATCCCTTGTTGTGTCACATGACTGGCTGCGCATCCCTTGTTGTGTCACATGACTAGCTGTGCATCCCTTGTTGTGTCACATGACTGGCTGCGCATCCCTTGTTGTGTCACATGACTAGCTGTGCATCCCTTGTTGTGTCACATGACTGGCTGTGCATCCCTTGTTGTGTCACATGACTGGCTGTGCATAAGATGGACGCTATGCTTTAGATTTTGGTGCAAACACCACTATTTGTATGTCCTGATATGAAAGTTAGTTTATAAGTTTAATACCATGAATGGTTTACCCCCTGGAGTTAGGACCTTGGAGGCAGGCTGTCTAATTCTCATACATGTACTCATGTCACATGATATTTATTATTGGGATCATCTAGGGGTAGAGCACTTGTTAGCTGTGTGGGGTGTTTTTGTGGGTACCAGTGTTTTCGTGGGTACCAGTGTTTCCGTGGATACCAGCATTTCCGTGGATACCAGCGTTTCTGTGGGTACCAGTGTTTCCGTGGGTACCAGTATGGTGTTCTTCCCACAGGTGGTGTGTCTAGCCCGTGTCATGGTTTACTTTGGCTTTTATGATTTCTCGGATCTTCTGAATTTGACACGGACATTGCTGGATGGTCTGGATTGCAAAGACTTTGTGGAGACGGACAAGGGACTATCCCCGTTTGACTGGCGTAAGTTATGGCTGGGTGTTGGGATGGGATGGGGACTATCCCCTTTTGACTGGATGGCTGGGTGTTGTGATGGGATGGGGACCATCCCTCTTTGACTGGATGGCTGGGTGTTGTGATGGGATGGGGACCATCCCTCTTTGACTGGATGGCTGGGTGTTGTGATGGGATGGGGACCATCCCTCTTTGACTGGATGGCTGGGTGTTGTGATGGGATGGGGACCATCCCTCTTTGACTGGATGGCTGGGTGTTGTGATGGAATGGGGACCATCCCTCTTTGACTGGATGGCTGGGTGTTGTGATGGGATGGGGACCATCCCTCTTTGACTGGATGGCTGGGTGTTGTGATGGGATGGGGACCATCCCTCTTTGACTGGATGGCTGGGTGTTGTGATGGGATGGGGACCATCCCTCTTTGACTGGATGGCTGGGTGTTGTGATGGGATGGGGACCATCCCTCTTTGACTGGTGTAAGTTATGGCTGGGATTGACCACTGACTATTAAAAGTCTTGTTTTAGTTTTGGTAGTGTGTCTCGAGTATGTTTATGTGTGGGTTGTGGGTGTGTATGTGTCGCATGTGTGTGTGGGGGGTTGTGGGTGTGTACGTGTGTGTTACTATAACCCAATACATATAGTGAAGGGATCTGCTGTACTGTGACACTCACTGCAATTGGTATTGCGTGATTAACTCTTTCACGGGCAATAGAGCAATATTGTGCCACAGGTGTTATACTAAAACCACTCTGTTTAAACAGTTAATACTTGTAGTCAACAACATATTGATCAGTTGTTTCCTGGTCATATTATAGTATAAGTTGTTTGCTAACTACGTTTTCCTGCAACGCGCAACACTTATTTTGCATAACATGTGTACCGTAATAATTGGCTTTGCCCACGAAAGAGTTCACACACATTCATTATTCCTCCTAAAGTTCTCCTCTCCACCTCATCCTGTCTTTCCTCCTCCTCTCTCCTCCTCCTCTCTCCTCCTCCTTCCTCCTCCTCCTTCCTCCTCTCCTCCTTCCTCCTCCTTCCTCCTCCTCCTCCCCACAGCCAAGAGTAAGCCACACCAATCAGCCATGGCCAGCCTGCTCAAGGCCACCACTGAAACGTTAATTGCCCCACCACACAGCTCTGATCATGACAAGGTAGCCTGCTTTGCCAAGTAATGCCATTGGCTCACCACATACTGATGCACATCACATGCACATCACATGCACATCACATGCACATCACATGTCCGATGCGCACACACACACACATTTACTGCACACAACGTGCGCATGTGCATTCACTTATATGTGCGTTACATACATACATGTACACGTGACATTGCATACATACATGCACACACGTGCACCTACACACACATGCACCTACACACACACACATGCACTTATATGCACACACACATGCCTTGCACACTCACTCACACTTAGCAGGGTTCAAATGCAGAAGAATCTGATTCCAGTGTGGTTGAAACTAAGTCCAAGGTCCTTGAGATCCTTCAGTTTGTAATCAATGTTCGTCTCGACCTTCGCATCACCAACCTCCTCATCATGTATAAGCAGGCATTCAAGGAACTGGAAGCAGCCAGTAGCGATGAGATGGGTGGGTGTGGTCACTTGAGGGTGTACAATAGTGTTGCTGTGGAGATTATAATTATATTAGTGGGTCGGGGCATTTGATCCAGAATGTGATGACATCATCACACCACACCCATGACGTGGGTGGAGTTCATTGTGGGTACATGTACATGTACATGTTCTTGTACACATGTATGGCCCATACGTTGAGCATACCCTGTCTATTGATGGTTTTGCATTTTGACGATGGCCCATAAAAACTTCATCATTATCACCTTTCCAGATATGGACAAATCGGATATGAAGCACATTGTGGACAAATTGGATATGAAGCACATTGTTTCAAGGTTTGAAGCAGTCTACAATGGAAGGTAAGCATGTGCAGCCAGGGAGAGTCGACGCCGTGGCTTCATGTTATGGTGGCGATCCTTCACAGCGGGGATCTGGATATGGATGGCGATGGAGGAAGGCTGCTCCTGCGCATCCTGATAATGATGACCATGTCCAAACACCCCAACCTCGTCTCCCAAGCCCTGAAGCTGGTTATCAGTCACTTCTCCCAGAGAAAGGAGATGGTCAACGGGTTTCGCAAGGTGAGGGAGGAGGCACTGGGAGATGGGATGGTGTAATGTGTGTAGGCATGGCATACTGGTGAGGTACGTGTTCTGTTCAAGGTTCAATTGTTGGTGTCACATGAAGACATTAAGAACCATCATACCATCACTGAGACTCTGAACAAATTGAAGCTTCTCGTGGAAGAGGCTGAGCTGTGGGTCGTGAAGCAAGTCCCGCGAGTGGAGGATACAGGAGGAGGGAAGGTGAGAAGGGAGGAGGGAAGGGGAGAGGGAAGGTGAGGAGGGAGGAGGGAAGGGGAGAGGGAAGGTGAGAAGGGAGGAGGGAAGGTGAGGAAGGAGGAGGGAAGGTGAGGAGGGACAAGTGAGGAGGGACACGTGAGGAGGGAGGAGGGAAGGTGAGGAGGGACAAGTGAGGAGGGAAGGTGAGGAGGGGTGTGGAGAGGAAGGAAGGTGAGGAGGGTGTGGAGAGGAAGGAAGGTGAGGAGGCCGTAGAGAGGAGGGAAGGTGAGGAGGGGCGTAGAGAGGAGGGAAGGTGAGGAGGGGCGTGGAGAGGAGGGAAGGTGAGGAGGGCTTGGAGAGGAGGGAAGGTGAGGAGAGATTTTGGACTATGGAGAATGAAATAACTGAATCTTCTGGCCTTGTAGAAATCTCGCAGATCAAGTGTGGCAGGTCCTGAGGCTGAGGAGTTGGCCACAGCTGCTGCCAATGCAGGATACATTAACACTGACATGGTGGCCAAGAGCCTGAAAAGAATAAAGGTGTGGTCCCTAATCCTTATGGTTCCGTTCTTTGATCACCTCCGCATATTATCCAGTCTGCACGCCAGTCCAGGATGATGAGTGAAATCAATATCGACGAACCAAACCAGAAAGAGGATTCAGCTATGAAATATGACAGAGTTAGAAAGGTGACCCTCACACCTCTGCCATTTTGGCACTCACCTGTGTGGTATTAGCACCTCTAAAGATCTTTGCACCTTTGTATGACCTAACTAATGGGCACTACTGTATATAGCCCTATAAGCACACCACTTTATAAGCTCGTTCCCTCCTTATAAGCTCAGGGGGTGTGTACCTAAATTAATTCATAACCTGGGACAAAGGACAGTGTGTCTAGCATCTTTTCAGAGGAGGATTTTAGGCATCTAGTGTGTTTGCAAGTGTAATGTGTTTGACACGTAATTAAATTCATAATGTTATTGTAGGTACACGCCAACATTCGTTACAAGCTCAAATTCCTTATAAGCTCAGGGAACAAACATGGAGCTTATAAGGAGGGCAGACTGTATATAGGGGGAGGGGGGAGGGGGGGGGGGGGTCTTTGCATTAACAGAAAGAAGGCACCACTTGGTTATGTGTCTGTGTACACTCTGTAAGCCTGTCCACACTGATTAGAGGGGCAGATTATGTCAACAGAAGAATGATGACCCAGATGTTATTGCAATGAGTGTTTCCTAAAACACAAGAGTCCGGCTGTTGTGGCTGTGTGTTAAATGGAATGCACTTGTGTGGGAAATGCAGGGGGTGAAATGTTTAAGTGGGGATTTTATACTTCTATAGGGAGTGAGAGGCTCATGTGATATGGAGTGTTGGGGATTGTATTTGGGGATTGCGAGGAGGGACCTTCATATCACGTTTCTCTGCAGCTTCTGAGTGAATTGGTTTCCCTCTGTGCGGGAGGCAGTGAGAGAGAGCAGACCTTACTGCGAAACATGGGGGTCCACACTGTCATCTTTGATCTGCTGCAAGTGCCTTATGAAAAGGTCTGACCAACTGATTGGGGAGGGGAGGGCCACATACATGTACCTCATGGGGAATGGAGGGGAGGGCCACATACATGTACCTCATGGGGAATGGAGGGTAGGGCCACATACATGTACCTCATGGGGAATGGAGGGGAGGGCCACATACATGTGCCTCATGGGGAATGGAGGGGAGGGCCACATACATGTACCTCATGGGAAATGGAGGGGAGGGCCACATACATGTACCTCATAGGAAATGGAGGGGAGGGCCACATACATGTACCTCATGGGGAATGGAGGGGAGGGCCACATACATGTACCTCATGGGGAATGGAGGGGAGGGTCACATACATGTGCCTCATGGGGAATGGAGGGGAGGGTCACATACATGTACCTCATGGGGAATGGGGGGAGGGCCACATACATGGTACCTCATGGGGAATGGAGGGGAGGGCCACATACATGTACCTCATGGGGAATGGAGGGAAGGGCCACATACATGTGCCTCATGGGGAATGGAGGGGAGGGCCACATACATGTACCTCATGGGAAATGGAGGGGAGGGCCACATACATGTACCTCATGGGGAATGGAGGAGAGGGCCACATACATGTGCCTCATCAGTCATGGGGAATGGACCACATACATGTACCTCATCAGTCATGGGGAATGGACCACATACATGTGCCTCATCAGTCATGGGGAATGGACCACATACATGTGCCTCATGGGGAATGGAGGGGAGGGCCACATACATGTACCTCACAGGGAATGTCTTCTCAACAGGTGGACGACTCCAATATGAGGGACATAATGCAGCTGGCACACACCTTCCTGCAGAACTTTTGCCGCAGCAACAAGGAGAATCAGCAGCTGCTGCACAGGCACATACAGTCTTCTCAGGCACTCACCAGCTTGTTCTTCCAAAGTGGAGACAGTGTACGCCTCTCTGTCTCTCTTTGTTTATTCTGGTTATTTATTCTGGCTATTAATTAGTAGACCTTAATTTGTGGGTGTTTATGTGTGGCATGTATGTGTGCACATGTGTATGGGCATGTGTATGGGCATGTGTGTGTGCATATATGTGTGGGCATGTGTGTGTGTGTGTGTGTGTGGGTGGGCTTGTGTCTTTGCATATGTGTGGCCATGTGTGTGTGTGTGTGTGTGTACATACATGCATGTAAGTGTACAGTATGCATGCTGCCAGCCTTGTATAGTCCCTTCACCTGTGTGGACGGGAGTCACCCTGATGCTCTCCCCCCCCCCCCCCCCCCCCCCCCCCCCCCCCCCCCCAGGTCATGGAGGCGGAGACACTCACAGAAATATTCCGCAACAATGATGTTCTGTGCAGCAAGGTGACGGAGGCAGAGATACAGCACTTCATCCACTGCATCGAGAAGGATCGTCGCATCAAGTACCTCCAGTTCCTCCAGACTGTCGTCAGGGGAACGGACGGCACCAGCAAGCGCAACCAGGACATTGTGATGCTGGAGCTGGCCAACGCAGGGGACGATGTCCTGCTGTTCTACGGGGACCAGGCCTTCCCTCAGCTGGTGCAGCTCATGCAGGCGAACAAAGGGGAGGCGACGGGGGACCTGGCTTACCACATCAACCTGGTGAGGCTGCTGGCTTACTGCACCGAGGGGAAGAACGTTAACACGGAGATCAAGTGCCACTCCCTCCTCCCCCTGGACGAAATCGAGAGGGTGGTCACCTGTAGGGACTGCATTCCAGAGGTATGAGGGGGGGGGGGGGGGGGGGCATTATTTGGAGGATTGGGAGGAGAGGGGGGGGGGGGGCAGAGGGGTGAAGTTAGTGGAGGAGTGGGGTGATGGTTGGAGGATGTGGTGGTTGAGGAGGGGGATGTACACTTAGGTCATATTGGTCTGCTTTATGATGTAGTACATCACATAAAGTTTTGTTTTTACGATTACTGAATGAGGAGGAGAGTGAGAAACACTTGTGTCATGTTAACTCAGTGCAATATTGCAGCGGGATAGTGTGTGCACAGGCTGTACAATATGTAAAGCTATGTCCAGTGGCAGGTATCATCTCATGCCATGTCTTATATAGCCTTAATGATGTTATAACCTTAAGGATGTTGTAACCTTAAGTACATGTACAGTTAATGATGTTGTAACCTTAATAATCTTTAATGATGTTGTAACTTTAATAATCTTAATGATGTTGTGACCTTAATAATCTTAGTGATGTGTATGTGCCGTTTTGTGGCTATCCATTACATTGTTGTTGGTCTTGTTGCTAGGTGAAGAATGTGTACGGTCGGTTTCTGTACCACTGCTACATTGATGCAGAGGTGGACAACAAGGAGACGTTCTCCAAGGCACACATGTGGAAGCTCTTTGACAGCTTTGTCACTGACATTTCGAAGGTACCTATGCATGTATAGAGAATATCTTGATATAAGCAAATCCTATTTAATTTACGGGTATTAACTGGTCACCTGAGAGGTGATGCCTGGGATGCCACACCCCCTGTTTGGGGTAAGGGCTGGGATGCCACACCCCCTGTTTGGGGTAAGGGCTGGGATGCCACACCCCCTGTTTGGGGTAAGGGCTGGGATGCCACACCCCCTGTTTGGGGTAAGGGCTGGGATGCCACACACCCTGTTTGGGGTAAGGGCTGGGATGCCACACCCCCTGTTTGGGGTAAGGGCTGGGATGCCACACCCCCTGTTTGGGGTAAGGGCTGGGATGCCACACACCCTGTTTGGGGTAAGGGCTGGGATGCCACACACCCTGTTTGGGGTAAGGGAGTGTGTGCTTCTGACCATGGTGTGGGCGTGGCAGATCATTCACCCAGCTGTATGATCACATCATTGCCATGATGGAGTAAAAAAAGAAAAAGAAGAAAATAAGCTAACTGTTATCAGCCTGGCTCATGGCGTGAACGGGAGAACACATGACTAGAGATGATTGAGGGAGGAACCCTGCAAGTATTAACTAGAGATGATTGAGGGAGGAACCCTGCAAGTATTAACTAGAGATGATTGAGGGAGGAACCCTGCAAGTATTAACTAGAGATGATTGAGGGAGGAACCCTGCAAGTATTAACTAGAGATGATTGAGGGAGGAACCCTGCAAGTATTAACTAGAGATGATTGAGGGAGGAACCCTGCAAGTATTAACTAGAGATGATTGAGGGAGGAACCCTGCAAGTATTAACTAGAGATGATTGAGGGAGGAACCCTGCAAGTATTAACTAGAGATGATTGAGGGAGGAACCCTGCAAGAATTAACTACGTTAACCTTTATTGAAATGTGTTGTTTGATACGTAGTAGTCATGTATGTGAAAGTGCTTTTGTGCTACATTATGTGTTGATGTGTGTGCAAATGCACAATAACTTAGATGATTGCCACAGAACTATGTATACGTATTGTGTTGAAAGTAGTGTGAGTCAGGTGATGCCTGTGTCCTCATTATTGAAAGTAATGTGCATCAGGTAATGCCAGTGCCCCCCCCCCCCCCCCCCCCCCCCCCCCCCCTCGTTATTGAAAGTAGTGTAAGTCAGGTGATGCCAGTGACCTCGTTATTGAGAGTAGTGTGAGTCAGGTGATGCCAGTGACCTCATTATTGAAAGTAGTGTGCATCAGGTGATGCCAGCGCCCTCGTTATTGAAAGTAGTGTGCATCAGGTGATGCCGGTGCCCCCATTATTGAAAGCAGTGTGTATCAGGTGATCCCTCCTCCCCATGCCCCTTTGTCTGCATTCCAGGTCTCTAAGCAGCCGTCAGTTGAGGACAAGAATATGAAGTCCTATGTGTGTGAAGTGATTCCCATGATCATCAATGCCTACTTCACCTCACCTCTTTCCCGACACCTTGTCAAGGTAACTGATGAAAGTGTGGGTGGAGATGAGGTGGGTGGGAGAGGGTGTGGAAAGCAGGGCACTAATAATCAGAAGACGAGAGTGGACTGGGGACTGGAAGAGGTGTCTGGAGAATAAGGAGAGAGGGATTGGTGAGACCCCACAAGTGTGTCTGGGTGATGTGGTATGGAGAGGAAACTGATGTCATATAATCGGTTACAATCTGGGGAAATAGTGAGTAGTGTGGGGAGGACATGCGTTGAGACTCCTCTTCTCTCTCTCCCCCCCTCCCCCTCCCCCTTACCCTATCTTGTTCGTTCTCCCCCATTAGAGCAACCAAGAGCTGTTTGTGAACCTCCTCCATGCGTGCTTTGAGCTCTTGCACAGCCCTGTGCTCCAAGAGAAGGAGTGCGAGGATTGGAGGAGACATGTGGACAAGTGCATCAACCTCATGCGCTGCATTGGTAAGCAAGCTGACCACCAGCTCTGTTCAGAGACAAAATCTGAAACTGTGGTAGAGTCAGAACTGTCCCGGAGATTGAACCTCCGGAAATCTATTACAAGCCAGTACCAATCTCCAGTACCAATCTATTAAGAGCCAGTACCAATCTATTAAGAGCCAATACCACAGCTATTAAGAGCCAGTACCACAGCTATTAAGAGCCAGTACCACAGCTATTAAGAGCCAGT
Source organism: Ephydatia muelleri (assembly GCA_013339895.1). Classification (NCBI taxonomy): domain Eukaryota; kingdom Metazoa; phylum Porifera; class Demospongiae; order Spongillida; family Spongillidae; genus Ephydatia; species Ephydatia muelleri. The sequence goes on from JABACO010000014.1 coordinate 380,187, forward strand.
ACCAATCTATTAAGAGCCAATACCAATCTATTAAGAGCCAGTACCACAGCTATTAAGAGCCAGTACCACAGCTATTAAGAGCCAGTACCAATCTATTAAGAGCCAGTATTAAGAGCCAGTACCACAGCTATTAAGAGCCAGTACCAATCTATTAAGAGCCAGTACCACAGCTATTAAGAGCCAGTACCACAGCTATTAAGAGCCAGTGCCAACCTATTAAGAGCCAGTATTAAGAGCCAGTACCACAGCTATTAAGAGCCAGTACCAATCTATTAAGAGCCAGTACCAATCTATTAAGAGCCAATACCAATCTATTAAGAGCCAGTACCACAGCTATTAAGAGCCAGTACCAATCTATTAAGAGCCAGTACCAATCTATTAAGAGCCAGTACCAATCTATTAAGAGCCAGTACCAATCTATTAAGAGCCAGTACCAATCTATTAAGCCGCAGCTATGTTGCTTAGGATGCTAGCGGAGTTGTCACAATGTCTGCATGCTAACAAGACACTCATGACTGCTTGGCACCTAGCAGCTGTGTAGTGAGTCTATATGTGAGCCTCAAGGGTTGCTGTGGTTGGATCTGAGCTTAGCCTGAATGTCTAGATCAGCAGTGATGGAGGGAGGGGGGGGGGGGGATTACAGGAAGAGGTTGAGGCATGACCTCTCCCAAGACAAGGTCGCCATGCCTTATATAAGCTGTTTGAAGCAAGGGATATTGGATAATTGTAGGCACTTCCATTTGCCATTCATCAGAACATTAGACATCATTTCCTCTCTCATTTTTACAATACATTGTTTTGTTGCCTTTCTGATGTTTATTTTGTAAGCGATGAAAAGTTACGATAAAGAAATCGATAAGTAATGAAGAAAACGTCAGTTGTAAAGTGGTTTAGTGTTTTGATTAACCTTTTTACAGCAAAGGAGGAGTGTGTGCCAATAGCCACGCCCATGGAAGAGAACATGACACAGACCTCGGCGCAGGAGTATGTGAGGAACACTGGGAGGCTGTGGATGCGTGCGGCCAAGAAGAAGACACAGATCCAGCTTCCCTCTCCCAAGCTTGAGAGCAGGAATGCGGCCATCATTGACGGAGTGGCAGTGAGTCCTGTTGCTGTGTATGCATGTATGAGGTCCCACCAGTGAGGAGTCCCTTGTGGTGTTGGTCCTCACTTCTCCCCCTCCCTTCTCTGGCCTGAGGTGTCCTGTGTGATATGTCATGAAGTGTTAATGCTCAATGAGCTCATCTTCAACACATGTGTGTGTGTTTTGTGTGTGTGTGTGTGTGTGTGTGTGTGTGTGTGTGTATGTGTGTGTGTGTGTGCACGCGCGCACAGAAACTGATGGGTGAGCTCAGTGACACATGGAACTCTCTCATCCAAGCCGAGCAGTCTGTCCTTGTGAACATCCTCTTCTGTCCTGAAGCTCTCTTCCGTCACCAGCAGTCATATTACAAGAAGGCAGAAGAAGACTTCATCAGAAAGTAGGTGGACCATATCAAGTGATCCGCTGGTCCCATGATGAGCTTGATGAAGTTGTAAAATGGTGATATAATTAATCAATGTGATCTAATTAACAAATGGTGAATGATTGTGTTGATCATTACGCTTTAACCTGTCACCATTGGTGTCAAGGTGATCTAATTAATCAGTGAGGTGCATTAATGTCAAACCAATGATGTAATCTTGATCACTCAGTATTTGCTTGATCAGTGGTGATGACCTCATTGCTTGCTAATTCATGATGACATCATTGCAGCAGCTGCTATAGTACTACCCTTGTTCACTTGCTCTCATCCTCACATCTGGCATTCTTTGCTTGTCATTCTCAAGCACCATTAATAACGCCACAAGCACGTGGGGAGTTTGTAATTTCTCTGGTCCTGTTTGAATTCCTTAATCTTCATCTTCGTGATCATAAACCCTTTACATGTCGATGAGGATTTCGATAAATAACATCATTTGTACATGTAACATCTGGAGGCGAAGTCCATTGTACCATTGTTAGCTTATTCTCTCACATCCAATCACATTACCATTCTTTGCTTGCTTCCAAAGCATTATTCGTCACATGAGGGATCCTGTGTTCGTCAAAGATGAGGAGTTGAGCGTGTCGCTCCTGCGATACATGAGGACCATGTTGGAGAAGCTGCCCAACCTTTTCCCACCGGTACTACTTCTCTTGCCATTTTTGTGTAAATGATATGTGTACCAATTGTATTCGGCTCATGAAGCCAAACTACATAGACCTGGTCCTATTCGCATAGCTAAGTCCCTCTCCTTTCCCCCTCTCCCAGGGTATCGAACTGAGAGAGAAGCTTCTTCGTGCCTACTTCTCCCAGTACCTCATATATAAAGGGATGTCCTCGGCAATGGAGAAGTCCTCTCTCGATGGGACCCCACAGAGGAGGAGGAGGGGAAGGAGGTCCACCGCCAGTAGCCCCTTCATAAGCAGCAAACTGGTGCTGGAGGACGAGCTATCTGTGTGCATCTCTGGTTGCAAGTACTCCCTTCACGAGGTCCAGTGCAAGCTGAATGACCATGGGCTGACGGAGTTGATCATCAACCTAATCATGATGAACTCGTCTGAGAATGAGGTACACACCTTCCCATACGAGGTGTTCATCCAGGCCCTGAAGCTGGCGGTGGCCATCTTGAACGAAGGGAATGAAGTGGTGCAGGTTAGTTTGCTTGCACACACCCATATCCACATACACACACTTACAGAGAGCAATCTGTATATTAACATCGATTATATTTCAAGAAGCAATCTGTACAGGCCATTCAACTGAATTATTTTAATCTCAAGATTTGAGCAGTTTTTTTTTTGTTTTCTCTTGTTTTTTTTCCCTGCTTTTTTTTTTCTTAATCAGAAAACTGGTGATGCTGTGTGCAGTCCATTGCCTTAAGAGTCTTGTATTTGAATAATACATGTTTGTCAATTATTCGACCTCTGTCGTTAGTGCCTCTGATGGTGCCACTGACATTTTCTGATACCCTCTTAGTCCAGTCTTAACCTTGTCTGGACCTTTCTCTCCTTCCCTGTCGATAGAGTACTTTTTGGAATGTTCTGAACCAGTCCTCGTCTGAGAAGTTCTTCAAAGTGATTCACGGACGCTTCCAAGAGGCCCAAGCCGAGATAAGGAACAGCCCCACTGGACTGGTTATTGAGCAGCATGGCAACAATGCTGTCATCTTGGAGAGCTCTGCAAGGCGCACCAACAAGCCCAAAGGAGGCAAAGAAAGCCTCTTGCCCCAGTGGACGTCTGAGATTAACATGGGAGAGGTACAGCAGTTGTTGTTTGTTTCTGCCAGAAATCTCTATATACTACATGAACATCTTGCATACTATATGAGCATGCACTGTACACTCTTGCATACTACAGGAGCATGCACTGTACACTCTTGCATACTACATGAGCATGCACTGTACACTCTTGCATACTACATGAGCATGCACTGTACACTCTTGCATACTACATGAGCATACACTGCACACTCTTGCATACTACATGAGCATACACTGCACACTCTTGCATACTACATGAGCATGCACTGCACATTCTTGCGTACTACATGAGCATGCACTGCACACTCTTGCATACTACATGAGCATACACTGCACACTCTTGCATACTACATGAGCACTCTTGCATACTACATGAGCATGTGATGGCATTGTTTTCAGAGTCAGTTGCAGGACCAATCCCAGCTCCAGCCAGAGCAGCCCCAGGGGGATGGGGTCGAGGCTGGAGGTGTGACTGAATCAGCAGTGATGTCCAGCAATCAGAGACATGGAGTGAATGTGGTGGCCACACACTCCATTATGAATACAAGAGAGCTGAAATGTATGAAACCATTGCTCAGATTTCTACAGTTGCTCTGTGAGAATCACAAGGGAGAACTGCAGGTGTGTGTGTGTGTAGGGGTGTGTGTGTGTGTGTGTGTGTGTGTGTAGGTGTGTGTGATGCTTTGCATGTGTGTTGCATGCACATGTTCATGTGTGTGTGTGTGTGTGTGTGTGTGTGTGTGCATTGTGTGTATTTGTGTACATATATTTTTCTTGTATGGTTGCTGTGTCTACAGGTCTTACGTGCTTCTTTACCTTGCATTAGAACTACCTCAGGAAACAGACCAACAGTAAGACTCCATATAACCTTATCGTGGAGACCCTCAAGTTCCTGGACTGCATTTGTGGTGTGACCACTGGAGGGCTGGTGCTCCTTAGTCTCTATATACATGCCCACAACGTCAAGCTCATTGACCAGTGCCTCACCACGCTCACTGAATACTGTCAAGGCCCCTGCTTTGATAACCAGGTGTGATGTTGTAATGATGAGTTGTATAGTGATGTAATATAGGCATTATATGGGATTGTTTCCGTGAAAAGGGACCTAGCGCATGTTTTTTCAAGATTTCAAGTTTTATGATATTCTAGAAGTCTGAAACAGTGATTCTTACACACTGAGAATTGGACTATCTGTCATGGCGTTGTAAGGCAGTGAATTTTAATTAGCCAGCATTTCAACGCAAACGTTAGAAATTTTATGCTAGGTCCCTTTTCGCAGAAAGATATGAATGATATGTATCTGATGATGTAATGGATGATGTAATGATATGTATATGATGATGGACATGTATCTATGACGATGTGATAGTGAGTGGCACTGATGGTAGAGGCCTGTACGTATGATGATGTAATGATTTCTGCACCACATCACCTCACTTCCTCCATCCTCATCACCACATCCTTCCATACACGTACTCACTCCCTCTCTCCTCCCTCCACCCACACCCTCTCTCCTCCCTCCACCCACACCCTCTCTCCTCCCTCCACCCACACCCTCCCTCCCCTCTCCCTCCACCCACACCCTCTCTCCCCTCGCCTCCCTCCTCTCTCTCCTACCCTCCCTCCATCCCACACCCTCCCTCCCATCTCCCTCCACCCACACCCTCCCTCCCCTCTCCCTCCACCCACACCCTCCCTCCCCTCACCTCCCTCCTCCCTCTCCTACCCTCCCTCCATCCCACACCTTCCCACCTTTCTCTGACCGTTGTAGCGTTGCATTGCTTCATCCGAGTCCAGTGGCATCGACATAGCTGTGTCCATCATCCAGACTGAGCTGACAGCCCTAGAGGACCATGAGAAGGAGGCCCTTAAGCTGAAGGTATGAGTGGTGGTGGTGGTGTTAGTGAGGGGAGGCCATTAAGCTGAAGGTATGAGTGGTGGTGTTAGTGAGGGGAGGCCCTTAGGCTGAAGGTATGAGTGGTGGTGTTAGTGAGGGGAGGCCCTTAGGCTGAAGGTATGGATGGTGGTGGTGGTGTTAGTGAGGAGAGGCCCTTAGGCTGAAGGTATGGATGGTGGTGGTGGTGTTAGTGAGGGGAGGCCCTTAGGCTGAAGGTATGGATGGTGGTGGTGGTGTTAGTGAGGGGAGGCCCTTAGGCTGAAGGTATGGATGGTGGTGGTGGTGTTAGTGAGGAGAGGCCCTTAGGCTGAAGGTATGGATGGTGGTGGTGTTAGTGAGGGGAGGCCCTTAGGCTGAAGGTATGGATGGTGGTGGTGGTGTTAGTGAGGGAAGACCCTTAGGCTGAAGGTATGGATGGTGGTGGTGGTGTTAGTGAGGGGAGGCCCTTAGGCTGAAGGTATGGATGGTGGTGGTGTTAGTGAGGGGAGGCCCTTAGGCTGAAGGTATGGATGGTGGTGGTGGTGTTAGTGAGGGGAGGCCCTTAAGCTGAAGGTATGGATGGTGGTGGTGGTGTTAGTGAGGGGATTAGGCTGAAGGTATGGATGGTGGTGGTGGTGTTAGTGAGGGGAGGCCCTTAGGCTGAAGGTATGGATGGTGGTGGTGGTGTTATTAGGCTGAAGTTATGGATGGTGGTGGTGGTGTTAGTGTGGGGAGGCCCTTAGGCTGAAGGTATGGATGGTGGTGGTGGTGTTAGTGAGGGGATTAGGCTGAAGTTATGGATGGTGGTGGTGGTGTTAGTGAGGGGATTAGGCTGAAGTTATGGATGGTGGTGGTGGTGTTAGTGAGGGGAGGCCCTTAGGCTGAAGGTATGGATGGTGGTGGTGGTGTTAGTGAGGGGAGGCCCTTAGGCTGAAGGTATGGATGGTGGTGGTGGTGTTAGTGAGGGGATTAGGCTGAAGTTATGGATGGTGGTGGTGGTGTTAGTGAGGGGAGGCCCTTAGGCTGAAGGTATGGATGGTGGTGGTGGTGTTAGTGAGGGGATTAGGCTGAAGGGAGTGCACATTGCCATAAAGTGCTTATGGCTCGTTGTGTGTTTATGGGAAAAGGATTAGTGGATATGGTAGTGTGAGGATGGTGGTGGTGATGGTGGTGGTGTGGGGGTGGTGATGGTGATGGGGTGATTGGCCGCATCTTCCTTCAGAACACAGCCAGCAAGATGCTCCTGGCAGTCATGGAAAGCCGTAACGACAGTGACACTGTGGACAGGATCATGACAAAAATTGGCAGTCCTTCCCAGCTGGTAATCACTCCCACACACATCCTTACCCTAATGCATGCAAGCACACACCCACTGGTGCATCTCAAGTCTTGATATTAAAGTTGTAAACAACTCTTAAAACACGACACACACATACACACACAAACATACCACACACACATGCACACGCACAAACATACCACACACACATGCACACACACACACGCAAACAATACAACACACACTTGCACGCAAACATGCACACATACACGCACACACAACACACACACACAACACACACACACATGAACACACACACAAACATACAACACACATGCACACACACACACAAACATACCACACACACATACAACACACACATGCATACACACACACATACACACACCTACACACACACATACACACACCTACACACATACATACACACACCTACACACATACACACACATACACACACATACACACACCTACACACATACACACACACACACACATACAGATCGAAATTTGTCGTATACTTCACAGCAAGGGGGGCAGTGATGATGTGAACGAAGAGACATCTCCCAGGCATGTGGGGCACAACATATACATCCTGGCCCACCAGCTTGCTCGCCACAACAAAGTCCTCCAACACCAGCTCATGCAGGAGAACCAAGAGAACACAAAGGGAGTCATTGCTGAGTACAGCCACAGCACAGCACAGATTGAGGTATCTTGATGTGATGTGTGTGTATGTGTTGTGCATTTGAGTGTGTGTGTCTGTGTGGGTGTGTATAAGAATATTACCTTTGCAGATCGTGAGGGATAGGACATTGGAGCAGATTGTCTTCCCCATACCGTCCATATGTGTCTTTCTAACAGAGGAGACAAAGCAGAGAGTGCAGCTTAACACAGAATGTGATGAGCAAGGAAGCAAGGTGTGTGTGTGTGTGTGTGTGTGTGTGTGTGTGTGTGTGTGTATGTGTGTGTGTGTGTGTGTGTGTGTGTGTGTGCGCGTGTGTGTGTGTGTGCGTGTGTGTGCATGTGTGTGTGTGCGTGCATGTGTGCGTGCGTGTGTGTGTGTGTGCATGTGTGTGTGTGTGTGCGTGCGTGTGTGTGCATGTGCGTGCGTGTGTGTGCGTGTGTGTGTGTGTGTGTGTGTGTGTGTGTGCGTGCGTGCATGCGTGTGTGCATGCAGAGTGGTCAGGGGTGGTCCTCTCCAGTAATGTACCTGCAACTTCTGTACATGTACATACACACCACAACACACACATACACACTTGCACATACACACTTGCACACACACTTGCACACACACACGTACACACACACATACGTACACACACACACATACATACACACACATGCACTCACACATGCACACACACACGTACACACACATACACACTTGCACACACACATGCACACACACACGACACGCACATATGTACAGGTTGCTCCATTCTTCAAACAAGTGGAAGGTCTACAGCAAGAGATGTGTAGCCAAAAACAGCTGCGAGGTAAGGAGTGGAGAAGTGTGTGAGATATGGGCAGGGTGGGGAGGAGGGGGGGAGGGGCAGGGTGGGGAGGAGGGGCAGGGTGGGAGGAGGGAGGGGGGGAGGAGGGGCAGGGTGGGGAGGAGGGGCAGGGGGGGGAGGAGGGGAGGGTGGGGAGGAGGGGCAGGGTGGGGAGGAGGGGGCAGGGTGGGGAGGAGGGGCAGGGTGGGGGGAGGGGCAGGGTGGGGAGGAGGAGGGGCAGGGTGGGAGAGGGATCTACATGTACACAGTAGGAGACTGGGAAATTAAAGATTAGTGAATTAGCTTCAGGACCATAGGGGGTGAGGGTGGACATAGGGGTGGAGGAGGACATAGGGGTGGCGGAGGACCATAGGGGGTGAGGGGGACCATAGGGGGTGGGGGAGGACCATAGGTGGTGAGGAGGACCATAGGGGGTGGGGGAGGAACCTAGGGGGTGGAGGAGGACCATAGGTGGTGGAGGAGGACCATAGGGGGTGAGGGTGGCCATAGGGGGGGGGGGAGGACCATCGGTGGTGGGGGAGGACCAATAGGGGGTGTGAGGAGGACCATAGGTGTGGGGGAGGACCATAGGTGGTGAGGGAGGACCAAGGGGGGGGGGAGGACATAGGGGGTGGGGGAGGACCATAGGGGGTGGAGGAGGACCATAGGTGTGGGGGAGGCCATAGGGGGTGGGGGAGAGGACCATAGGGGGTGGGGGAGGACCATAGGGGTGTGGGGGAGGACCATAGGGGGTGGGGGAGGACCATAGGGGGTGAGGGTGGACCATAGGGGTGGGGGGGACCATAGGGGGTGGAGGAGGACCATAGGGGGTGGGGGAGGACCATAGGGGGTGGAGGAGGGACCATAGGTGGTGGGGGAGGACCATAGGGGGGGGGGAGGACCATAGGGGGTGGAGGAGGACCATAGGTGGTGGGGGAGGACCATAGGTGGTGAGGGAGGCAATGGGGGGGGAGGAGGACCATAGGGGGTGGGGGAGGAAATTAGGGGGGTGGGGGGACCATAGGTGGTGGGGGAGGACCATAGGGGGGGGAGGACCCATAGGGGTGGGGGAGGACCATAGGTGGGGGGGGGAGGACCTAGGGGTGGTGAGGGGACCATAGGGGTGGAGGAGGACCATAGGGGGTGGGGGAGGACCATAGGGGGTGGGGGGAGGACCATAGGGGTGGGGGAGGACCATAGGGGGTGGGGGAGGACCATAGGGGGCGGGGGAGGACCATAGGGGGTGGGGAGGACCATAGGGGGTGGGGGAGGACCATAGGTGGTGAGGGTGGACCATAGGGGGCGGGGGAGGACCATAGGGGGTGGGGGAGGACCATAGGGCGGTGGGGGAGGACCATAGGGGGTGGGGGAGGACCATAGGGGGTGGGGGAGGACCATAGGAGTTCTAGGAGGGGATAAATTATGTCACATATTGGAGTAAAAGTATTATTTTTCCACTGTCAGATCGAAGTATTCAATATGCGATAGCCAATCGGAGCAGAACGTGGTCAAGCATTGCATTTCACTTTGCACTCCTCATCAACATCATTGTTGGTGTCACGTATCCCTACGAACCGTCCAATAAACTGCTAGGTACGTTTTATGTTAGTGTGCCTATCAGTTATATTTATATGTATGGTAAAAAGCCATCTGGTGTGATGTGTGTGAGTGATGTGTGTGAATGATGTGTGTGAGTGTGATATGTGATGTATGTGTGTCTTAGATAGCTCACGAGATCAGCTGGCCATATTTGGTTAAACATCGGCACTTCAGTGTTGCATTGGAAGAATGCTTTTTTAATTTTACAAAGTGTTTCACAGTGATGTGACATTTAATATTTCTATTGCCATGGTTACTGTCCATACTTCAGGGTCAGCTTCATTGGCATTCACAGCAGCTCTCTGGACCCTGCTTGGTGTGTTGGTGGGAATGTTCTATTTACTGGAACGCAAGTCAAGATTACTAGTACAGCTGATGAGCGTGGTTGCCATCTTGGTGTTCATGCTAATTGTGCAGTCCATTCAGTCTGTTCTCTGGCTGCTGGGAGTCTTTCAGGTGAGCCATTTTTATGCACATTTGTGTGGTTCAGTCGAGGCAAGAGGAGAGGGGAGATGGGAAGGAGAGGGGACGAAGATGTTAGGAGAGAGAAGCGAGGAGAAGAAGATGGCGTGGAGAGCGGAATAAGAGGGAAGGGGGAGGGAGAAGAAGAGAGGAGAGAAGGAAAGAGAGGGAAAGAGGGAAGAGGAGAGAGGAGAGGAGAGAAGGAAAGAGAGGAAGGGGAGGGAGAAGAGAGGAGGCAAGGAAAGATGAGGGAAGGGGAAAGGAGAAGAGAGAAGAGAGGAGAGAAGGAAAGAGGAGGGAAGGGGAGGGCGACAGAAGAGAGGAGGAAGGCAAGCGAGGGACGGGGGAGGGGGAAGAGAGGAGAGAAGGAAAGAGACGGAAAGGGAGGGAAGAAGAGAGGAGAGAAGGAAAGAGAGGGACGGAGGGAGAAGACGAGGAGAGAAGGAAGAGAGGAAGGAGGAAGAAGGAGACAGAGAAGGGAAAGAGAGGAAGGGAGGAAGAAGAGACGAGTAGGTGGAGGAGAAGGAAAGAAGAGGGAAGGGGAGGGAGAAGAGAGGAGAGAAGGAAAGAGAGGGTAAGGGGAGGGAGAAGAGAGGAGAGAAGGAAAGCAGAGGGAAGGGGAGGGAGAAGAGAGGAGAGAAGGAAAGAGAGGGAAGGGGAGGGGAAGAGAGGAGAGAAGGAAAGAGAGGGAAGGGGAGGGAGAAGAGAGGAGAGAAGGAAAGAGAGGGAAGGGGAGGGAGAGAGAGGAGAGAAGGAAAGAGAGGGAAGGGGAGGGAGAAGAGAGGAGAGAAGGAAAGAGAGGAAAGGGAGGGAGAGAGAGAGGAGAGAAGGAAAGAGAGGGAAGGGGAAAGGAGGAGAGAGAGGAGGAAGAGGAGAGGAAGAAAAGAGGAGGGAGGAAGAGGAGAGGGAGGAAGAGGAGAGGGAAGAAGAGAGGGAGGAGAGGGAAGCAGAGGAGAGGAGAGGGAGGAGGAAGAGAGAGGAAGAGAGAGGAGAGAGAGAGGAGAGGAGGAGAGGAGAGGAAGGAAAGAGGACCGGGAGGAAGAGGAGAGGGGAGGGAGGTAGGGGAACGTCTTTTGTAATTCATAGCACAAATGCTGGCCTTCAGTTGCCTCACATATAACAATCCTTTTACAATTTCACGTCATGTTCAAACTGCGTCCCACTTTCCAGCTGCTCAACATGGTGATATACATATTCAGCTCTTTGGCCAACCGAGGTGTTCTCACAAAGACTTACAAATCAAGGAGGCAGCTGGGCCTAAAAATACTGGAGGAACTGGTGTGGAATGAAGATTTCAGTGTCGTGTGGTTATATTTCTACTTGTTGATCTGCATGCTTGGCCTGTTTGTTCATGAGTTCATCTATTGCCTCCTGGTAAGTTGGGATGCATGTGTGTGTGTGAGTGTGTGTGTGTGTGTGTGTATGTGTGTGCGTGTGCGTGCGTGTACGTGTGATCATATTCTGAGATGTTAGGTACTTAGCTACATGCTGTGTCTTCATTTATGTTCTAAAACAAATAGGACAGTGTCCACAAAAAGGGTCCCTAACGCATGTTTTTATTTCTTCCAAGTTTTCAAATGATTTCAAATGATTTGATATTCTACTGTACAACGTATCCCTTACACACTGAAAATTGGTCTTTCCATCGTAGAGTTATGAGGGCCCAAATATTTAATTATGCGTACATTCCGATTGCATGTGTTAGCTTTGATGCTCCTTCCTGGAAAATGTTATATTATCACCTTTGGTCCTGACACTGTCCCAAATAATGTCATGGCCACTTTGGTTGAGGAGGACTGCAATATAAACAAACATCGATAATGACATGTAGCTAGTGTTGTAACACTGAGAAAGTGCATTCAAATGAAAGCCCACTCAATATCAAGATGGTTAAATGCCAAACTAGTAACCACTGATGTACATGTAAATGACATTTTGAATATGCAACCAAATTTTCAACTTAAATTAGTAGCATTGTACTTATTTAACCATCCATTGTTATTGTCTAGCACATAAATTACAGTATAACAGTTTGGTCATTACCCGAACCTTGTGTGTAAACTCTGCTAAGAATGATTTGAGTCATGTCTTTACGTTCAGATAGAGTTGTATTATTTGGTTGCGTTTCTCTGCAGTTGTTTGACATTGCCCGTCGCTATGACACACTGCTGAATGTGATTCGCAGCTTGACAAAGAACATCCAGTCCATCTTCCTGACAGCCATGCTTGCCCTCATCCTCATCTATGTGTTCACCATTCTCGGATATGTGTTCTTCAACGATGACTTTGTGGTGGACGTGCAAGCTCTCTCGGGGCAATGCAGCAGCATCACTGAGGAAGGAGGTATTGGGTCCGGTACTAGATCCACACAGGGTCAATGTAGGGTCCATACAGGGTCCACACATGGTCCGGTACTGGATCCACACAGTGTCAATGTAGGGTCCATACAGGGTGGTACTGAATCCACACAGGGTCAATGTAGGAGGGTCCACACATGGTCCGGTACTGGATCCACACAGGGTCCACACAGTCTTACATTGAACATCCCTGTATGGTCTGCTTCCCCACAGGCAAATGTGTTCATGCAGACATGGAGGAGAGTTGGGAGACCAGATGTGACAATCTCTTGATGTGCTTTGTGACTATCTTGACCAGGGGAGTGCCCGCTGGGGGTGGGGTTGGAGACATCTTGAGGAAAGTTGGCAGCTCGGTGAGTACACATCTACATATCCCACAGGGGTGTTGGAGGTGGATGGGGGGGGGGGGGGGGCCGCTACATGCCTTGGAACAGGGCTGTGGGTGCCACATTTGAGTGGGGGGCTGAAGGGTGCCATATTTGAGTGGGGGGCTGAAGGGTGCCACATTTGAGTGGGGGGCTGAGGGTGTCACATTTGAGTGGGGGCTGAAGGGTGTCATTTTTGAGTTCAGGAGTCTTGAACATTCTGGAGAGATGGAAACAGTTTTGCCAGCACAGCTTGCCATTCCAGTGTGTAGCTACGCCAGTTGTAACCCGCATGCTCTTTTTTCCAGGAAGGATTTTTCTTCTTTCGAGCCTTCTATGATCTCCTGTTCTTCTTCATTGTGATAATCATTATCATCCAAAACCTCATCTTTGGAGTGATCATTGATACCTTTGCAGACTTGAGAGCAGAGAAGAATGCCAAGGAAGAGAGGCTGAGGAACACTTGCTTCATTTGTGGTACGAAGATGTGTAACATTTGTGGTACAAAGATGTGTAACATTTGTGGTACGATTATGTGTAGCACTTGAGGGTGCCATGTTCAGCCACGCCTTGTGGGCGGGTGATGCATCACTTTTTGTTACTGCACACTCGTGGGGAGGGACAGGAGGGATATGAGTTTTTGGGAGTTGAAAAGAATTCACTGCATTATAACACATAAACATGCACACACACATACACACACGTACACGCACACACATACACAATGCATGCACATGTACACACATACAATACATGCATATATACATATACACCACATACATGTACTCGTGTGCACTCACGTACAAATGCCCACCAAATGCAGGTCTTCCACGTAGTGCCTTTGAAAACAAAGAGGTGACCTTTGAGGATCACATAGATAAGGAACACAACATGTGGCACTATCTCTACTTCATCGTCTACCTCAACACCAAAGACCACACTGAGTTCACTGGTCCTGAGACTTTCGTCTACAAGAAGATTAAATATGGTAAAGGGGCGGAGCATGTGGAATGGTTTCCACGGCTGCGATGCATGTCGTTGGTTACGGAGGACACTGAACCAGAGCAGAACGACGTGAAGGACCTACAGAACCAGCTAAACCAGACTAACAACCTTGTGAGGCAACTGACCAAACAGCTAGGTGATTTAAAAGATAAGGTATGTCAAGTTATTTGGGGTTTCTGAAAGAAAAAATTAAAAAAGTGATTACTTGTTCATTTCTATATTTCAGCTGTTTGAAGCACGAAAAGCAGTTCAACGAAAAAATATTGCGCAAATTCCAGCAGCTCGCCTGTCCAGCATTCCTGGCAATTAGTGTCCCTTTAGTGGGTGTGGTTTCTGACATCTCCAAAGAACTATTGTTTTTGGGTTTATTCAATTTTAATAATCATCTGTTGTGTGATCATGTGTGAACACTGGTGGAGCGAAACATCTCAACGTCATGGGAAGGGAAACATTTGTGGCCAGAGGGAAAGGGAGTTCGTCTTTGAATAAAGTGGGAGTGTGACTTGCACTGCTGTATGAGTGCATTTCAGGTTCAGTTTCAAATGAGTTTAATATTGTATTCTGCAATGCAGAGGTTGATGTGATGCACAAATTGATTGTGTTAGTTAATTAGCACTGAATTAAGTTTTTGTTTACCACGCTATTGATGGAACTCTGGTCTTTTAAAGGTGCTGTGACAATAACATCAGTGGAAACTGCTTATAAACAAATACTTGAAACAAAAGGAACAAACCATTTAAGTGCACAATATGAATGATTTATTGGGTTATGTAGTCCATCAGAGTACACATTTGTCTAGTCAACCCGTGCCACTATTGCTTCTGATGAGTTCCTGGAGCTCATTTGTCAGGATTGCCAGCTCCTTTGTTTTCAGTGTCCTTCTGTGAACCATGTCATCATGCTCCGCCTCCAGTTCTAACAGAAAAGGAAGGGGGGGGGGGGGGGGGGGGGGGGGGGGGGATTTTACAAGGGATATCAATGCTGCATATTCATGCAAGATATTTCTTCTTTCGAAGGAGCTCTAATAAATGCCCACCTCTGTACTCTTCCTCTGCCTTCTTAAGACCCAACCTTGCTTGCAATTGCTCTGACGCAATTGCCGACACAACTTGCTCCAGTACACCAAGACCTTGCAAGTGCCCAAAGAATGCAGACAAAAGGACTATTTTGCAACAAAAATTAAGCATTCTAAACGAAGCCCTCTTGTAAACACAAGTGACAATACCTGGGTTGGTGCCTGGTGACGGTTGCCTGGGTGACGTGGCAAGGCAGTAGTTCTCCTTGCAGTTTGCACACTGGTAAACACCATTTTCTAACACCTTCGAACACCAGCTACACCCCTTTGAAGTTGTGCCTCCAACATCTGCAGTCAAGACATGTGCCCAGTTACTATAAACTCATAATTGTTGGCGCACACACACACACACACACACGACAATCTCTTAATAATACCATTAAAAAATTTCTATCCTCAAGCGCGCAGCTTACCCTCACTGTCCAAACGTCTTATCTTGATTGGTCGGTCCTCTTCGGACGGCGCACTCCCTGTTTACAGAGGTCAACACACACTGATGCACTGTCACACACACACACACCACACACAATGCACTGTCACACACACACACACCACACACACGCATACCCACACGTGCATGAACATGCACAGGTTCACAATGCCACGTGCAAAGCCTCATTAATACCTTGTCTCCCTGAAACAGATGATGATGTTGTTCTGTTCACATGCAGCACACATGCCTACAAATGCCTAGTCCCCATCTCAGCTATGTCAAAATCACTCTACACAACTATATCTAAACTGAAAGTTCAACATTCGATCGATTCATAGTCCCACAAACATTACCTAATTAATGTTAAAGCTTCCTACAAGCTGAACAGGAATCAGACTGTTCACAATCTAGTTAGTTAACAATCTAATAAGCCCCCAAGAGCTTATGTAATCTTTTCATTGGTAACCCCTTATGTAATTGTCCACACTCTTGCACATCCAAACACACACACACACACACACACACACACACACACTCATGACATGCAAACACACACCTTCCTGAGATATGCGCGGCTGCTGTCCTCCCTCTTTGAAGCCCATCACTCCCACGTCACATACCACAATGGAGTGCTCACCGTTCTCCACATGCAAGTGGGAGGGTCTAATGGGGGCGGGGCTCTGTACACGCCTGGATGATGCAACAGTGGACGATTGTGTTTCACTGTTTGACGAGTGCCCAGTCCAACTTCCAGACGACGTGGACAGGGCAGAAGGGGGCAGGGCTCTCATGCTTGTCGCCACCCCCAACTGTTCCGCACTCACTAAAGGTGGGCTCTGTATGGAGTGGGGCCAACTAGTGTGGGAGGTGGGTACCATCCATGCCGCTTGGCTCCACCCACTTGACCCGCCATTGGTGGGAGTGGCCAGATTCCTCCCACCCACACTACCCTGCTTCAGCCCCAGAGGTGATGACGGAACCCTTGTGGGGATGGAGGGGGGAGGAGGGAGCGACTCTACAATTTGGTATGTTGCCGGATGACACACCTGTCCACTCCTCTCGTACTTCACTGGGGGGGCAGGGGTCCACACAGCATGCAAGGGGACCCCATGAGCGTTAACTACAGTGGGACACCTTACGACCCCTGGGGGGGCTGGCTGTACAAAGTTTTGCTGATGCAGCAGCTGGTACCC
The DNA here is from genome assembly GCA_013339895.1 of Ephydatia muelleri. Lineage (NCBI taxonomy): Eukaryota > Metazoa > Porifera > Demospongiae > Spongillida > Spongillidae > Ephydatia > Ephydatia muelleri. The sequence goes on from JABACO010000014.1 coordinate 396,634, forward strand.
CGCCAAGGGGGCGGTGCCCATGGTGGCTTGGGAGTACACAGAGGAGGAGCCATTGGAGCGCGATACGCTGGCATAGTGGTCCAAGGGAGGGTGGAAGACTGGAGCAAACACCGTGGAGTGGGGGGTGGGGCCCGATGATGCCTCCTCCCCAGGCTGTCTGTTCTGAAATAAGAGGTACTTTGGCTGGTCGCCCCCGACGATCTGAGAGTCTTTCGGGTTGCCGACCGTCATGACAACGGGAGTGGTATGGGGACCAGGAACCGACATGTCTATGTGAAACATGACTAGGTCAGGATTGTCTGACAGGAGAGGGGAAGAGGCATTCTGAGGGGGCGGGGCTTGGTTGGATAGTCGAGAGGATGAGGTTTCAGAGGGGTGGACAAGTGGGCGTGGCAACAAGAGTGGGCCATTTGGGGACCCTTGTGGCCATTGAGAAACATGCACTGGAGTCACTTCAACAGGGTGCTCCTGGTTGTGAGATGAGGAGTGCTGATCTGATGTACTAATGATCGGGAAGCGGTCAGACTGGTTTGACCAGTTGCAACCTCCCGTTCTGGCTGCATGGGTAGCCCCGCCCACAACTGAATTGTCTTCTGTCTTCAATCTTTCAAAGCATCCTTCCCTCACGTCATCACACGCCACACTGAGCTGTTGCTGGTCTCCGTGCAATGGCGTCACATGAGGTGATTCATCCACGTTACCATGGTAATCGGTTGGCTCATCCCCCTCTTCTGGGTAGACCGGGATGGTCACAATGGGTGTGGTCACAATGGGTGTGGTCACCGGGCACTGGACAGGGGATGACTGACTGGTGGGCGGGTCCCTCAAGGGGTACTCTCCGTGAGGGTGGCCAGTGTCTTCACCCCTCCCCCTCCCCACACTAGAGCCATTTCCCTGCGGCTTGCTGTGAAGTGCAGACTTCTTGCCCAAGTTTGGCTTCCCGTGACGATATATTGGTACTGTCCAATGGTTAGCCTGTCGTAAAGGAGTAGAGGTCTGGGAACCATGCAGGTCAACAGCAGGAGAGGAGGAGGAGGAGGGGGGAGGAGACATCTTTGAGGGGCCTGCCTCCCCCCGTCCATCCTGCTTAGTGCGTGGTGTCTTGCCAGTCGCCTGACCCTTCGGACCGGTCACGCCCCTCGGTCGACCCCGCCCCCTCTTGTGTCCGCAGTGAGTACAGTAGCAGCTGTCCAATGGGGTGAGTTTTGAGCAGCTCTGACAGATGTACTGCGGATCGTCTTCTGACCCACACCCTGTCACCTGGGTGGGTGGGGTTTTCTTCCTCTTGACGCAGGTGATGATGTCATCGGGATCCACGATGACGGTGGTGACCGTGTCTTGCTGACAGGTCCCCAGGCCGGCGACCCCTTCGTCCATCTGGCTTTCCACGGTGTAGGTGAGAGTGACGAGCGTGTTGGCCTTACAGTGGGTGCCCAGACCTCTCGCCTCTGTGTCGTCTTCGATGTGGTTGCTATGGTTACTGGAGCTGCCGGCAATACGACAGGTGGCCATGGACCTGGAGGTATGTATGTGCGTGTGCATGTGTGTGTATGTGTGTATTTGTTTTATGTGTGTGTGTGTTTAATTAGATTGGAATAGAATGTTCACCATGACATGACACAGATATCAATCCAACGACGCAACGTGTTCACGGCTGTTATCTCCGTTCATTGCGAGGCCTTTGAACTACTGATCACGTTGGAACTACTGGGAATTACTGGAGACTCCTATAGCACTGATTACTTGAGATTACTGAGGACCACTGGGAATTACTGGAGACTCCTATAGCACTGATTACTTGAGATTACTGAGGACCACTGGGAACTGCCATGGACCTTTTGTGGGCTAATAAAATCCTGACACAAGGATATAACACCCTCCACTCCCCATCTACACTAACAGGGGCCATACACAGGTGTGAATGTAGAGGGAAGGGGAAGGGGGAGGGGAGGGGGAGGAGGAGGGGGAAGGGGAATGGGGAGGGGCGAGGGGGAAGGGGAGGGGAAGGGAACGGGAGGGGGAAGGGAACGGGAGGGGGAAGGGAACGGGAGGGGAAGGGGGAAGGGGGAGGGGGGCGGGGGAAGGGTAGAGAAGAAGAGGTACAGAACGGGTAATCAAACAACAGACACAGGTACGTGGAATTTATTGTTGAAGATAATAAAATTATACATAATGTTGTAACCATGGCGATAGGAATCCAAGCATAACCCGTGTGCCTGCAATAGCACCAGAATATGTATTTAACACACAAGTACGTTTATACAACAATAATAATGATTGAGGAAAACCAAAAATCGGTTTTCTCCTTTATTTTATGCATAAACAATCACACACAGGTTGTGAAGTGTTCCCAGTGGCACAGAACTAAAGGAACATAAAAAAGACCATCACAATGCATTATATCCTAGATAATGCACACCTTTTTGGTCAATGCATTAGCACATGACAAAAGGGTTTATTCTTTTTTTCTTTTCTCCGTCCATCAACTACATTACCATATTTGGCTTCACCACTCCTGAGGTGCATATCACAGCTGCCAAATTTGATGGACTTGATTTATTTACTAAATAGCCCTGGCATTTCGCCACACCAACCAAAATTCCCAAATTACCACATTCCCCCCTCCCCCGCTCCCTACCCAGCTCTCACAAGAACTCACTTGTCTTCTCCCTCTCTCTCTCTCACACACACACACACACACACACACACACACACACACACACACACACACACACACACACACACACACACACACACACACACACACACACACACAACACCTAAATCAAACACCACAAAATACCTCTGAAGTGTTGTGTGGGTTGAGTTAAGATAATGAACGCAACATTGGGTCATTTTGATTTTTTAACGATTTGTATGTACGCGCTTAAGGTACAACATGAATGGTTCCAGCCCAGTGCTGCCTGGTCCCCAGCCCAAGGTGACCGGACAAGACGACCCAGCCCAATATGATCCAGTACCCAGGCACAGTTTTTTTAACACACAAGAAGAGAAGGGCCTGACCATCTTCAGCAACTGGTTTCATCCGTTTACTCTTGCCTCATACTGCTGACAAGGAACATGCTTGCGCACACACACTATGTTTACGGCTTTGTAGTGTCACACAGCATAATGGTCCGCAGTCACCACCTTTGCACATAATACCTAGGCTGGTAATGAGGCACGGCTAACCCAGCCCATATTAACATTTACTGCCACTCTGACCCGAATAGAAGCACCTCTGCATGTACTCGTTTCCCATTCACGCGGACGCGCACACAGTACGCATTTCCACCTGACGTCCTGAGAGACGCCTCACAGGGACAAATATTTGTCACCTTTTCACGCCGCAAGAGGGGAGGGGAAAGGGAGGGCGGGGTACGGATTAAAATCGAGAGCTCTGCGCGGGCTTTACAACAATAATTTATAGGCCTATGCATACAATAAAAATGAAACGCTCGTGCGTTTTTACAAGTTTTGTCATCTGCATTCTACGACGCACTTCCTAGCCGCGCTCACGTAACAACGTAACCAGCTGCTATCACTACAATGTTAAAGTTACGCACATTACGTTAGGGCTTTGTCAACGCGTGCCTGTGGCTAAAAATGGCGCCGTCAGTTTAAATGGTTTCCCATTATCAGCAACCATAATGACGGTCGTTTCAGAGTCAGTAACTTACCAGTACGCCGTGTGGAAGTATTTTTTTCTTCGAGCCGATGAATTTGAACAAGACGAAAAAAAAAAAAGTGGAGATATTAAATTTCAAGCAAAATGTTTATCACATGGCATCACGAGATCAATGAAATAACTTGTTAGCGGTTAACATGAAACGAAACCTCAAAAATGAGATAGATAAATAAGATACAATAGGATGAAATGAAGAATCGTGATGTAACAATTACAAGAGAAATGTGTGATAGTTTCTTATATCATTAGATGAATGCAAAAGCAGATCACCTTCCCTACTCCAGTAGAGGCAAAAACGTTACAACAAAAGCCAGAGGAGAGAGGGGAACATAGGGGAGGGGCCAAGGGAATGGGGGGAATAGCACATGGTAGAAACAATAAATGTTGATAGAACACGTGGCTAGCAAAGACGAGGGACCTCTTCCTTGATCAGAGGTATAGAGATAAGCTGATCTGAGGAAACAATCTTCTGCTCTATCACACTGATTCTGTTCGGGTATGTGTCCAAAGCCAACTTTGCATCCTTCTCCTGTGCAACCAGTTTGTCCAGGTGGGTCTGCTGTGTCTCCAGTTGTCGTATGAGGCCTCCAAGTTCAGCTTCCAGATCCTTGTATTCCGATGTCTTATCATCTTTCCTAGCAAGCAAGGTTTGATATTCTTCCTCTACGTCTGAAAGCAGAGAGACAAGAGTGTAACAATGGGAGATGGGCGAGATGGAGAGAGGGGAGAGGAAGGAATTTTCATGACACAAAGGTGCAACAGGTCCAAAATGAAAAGGTGGGCAGTGTTAGACAACAGCAAAACAGAGGAATGAAAAATTAACACAAGGCTTGTGCAGATGTAGAAGGAGCACAAACCATTGTATTCTTCTTCGACACTGCATACTCCAATGCGACACTCCCCCTCCACAGTGTTGATTATTGGAACCAGCTGTTCCTCAATACCGAGACATACCAGGTTGCGGGCCAAGTCAAGCAAAAATGAGGTGGAGTGGGCTGTGGGGTTGGTAGTGGAAGATTAATGCATGCACACCCATATGGCCACACCCATATGGCCACACCCATGTAGCTATTATGCCCACACACAGTCTCTTTCTTGCTTCCTTGTTTCCCTCACATCCTCCATTCCTACGCACCTTATCATCCTCACTTCTCCCTCCCCTGGTTCTCCTCCTCTCTCCCTCTTCCTCCGTTTCTCTCCCCCCCCACTCCTCTTCCTTACCTGCTTTTTCATCTTTGATTGGACTGTTCAGACCACCTTGCTCCTCCTCCTCATCATCATCATGCTCAGAGGGATACAAAGGCTTTGTGTGGAACACGTCACCACAGCGACCACATTTCAACCGGCTGTTCATCCTGAGCTTGAAGCAACGGATGCAGCCGATTGGAGCTCGTGTCTCGGCACCTGGGATGGATGGGAAAGAACCAAGCATATTATTACATCACAACAGATTTATGAGAAATGCTTACAACACACATGAAAGTGTGGGCTGGGATGCTTTAGTAAAGACAAAGGATTGTGACTACCCTGTGTATAATATAGTAGCCAAAACTTTGCATTTCAGGTGCACACATTAGCATTGCAAGATTCCAGCATCGTTAACAAGTTCCAATTAGGTTTATCAAAGTTTTTACCAACAGGTTATCAATAGTGTGTATTAACTTTTATCGACAAGTTATCAATAGGGTTTATCAAAGCTTTTACCAACAGGTTATCAATTAGATTTATTAACAGCTTTATAATCACCAGGTTATCAAGAGGGCTTCAATAGGCCAATACCCATAATCATTTTATGGTCAAAATGGCTTCTGCACTACACACAAAGGTCCAATATATTGGCTGGCAGAAGATGATTGTGTATTTCTGTTTGGGCTTCAACCACCACAATATTTTAGTGTCTGGCTTGCATCAAGGGACACATCACCAAATAACAAAGATCAAATGGGATAGTGTCCTACATAATCGTCCTTGTGGGCGGGTTTTTTTAATTAAAGTTTTAAGATTTTTGATTTTACATGAACTGGAAAGTTCCTCTATTTTTATGCATAAAAAATTGGACTATCCTTCGTGGAGTTATAGGGTAGTGAATGGTTAATTAACCATACATTTCAATGCAAGTGTTGCTCTTCCTTTGCTTGTCCTGGAAAATTCAAAAAGCAACACAAGGGTCATTATGCCAAGGGTGATTTTGCTGGCCAATGTCCATATATAGTAAGCTGTTATTGTGGAGAGGCAATGCTACTTGGCACACCTACAGACTGGCTTCATACTCCATAGCTTCACACACACACACACACACACACACACACACACACACACACACACACACACACACACACACACACACACACACACACTCAATGGGTTTGTAAGGTTTCTGTTGTGTCTAATTCTATAAAAAGTAATCCCAAGAGCCAATATTGGTCCCCCAAAATAATAAAATGATGGGCCTGTCCGGGATTTGAACCCGGGACCTCTTGCTTCCCAAAGCAAGAATCATACCCCTAGACCAACAGGCCAATTCATTGAGTTTTCTGTGTCCAATGCACCAAGTTGGCCGGATCTAATAATGACTTTTTGACACGACCATAGTTTTAAAACTAGCCAATGCTTAATGAGTGGATGAGCCCAATGCAGTGTGCAAATAAACACACACACACACACACACACACACACACACACACACACACACACACACACACAACTTGAATTCTGCTCATCCAATTGATAATGAGCTAAGCTTATGCAAAAGCATAAACTTAAATGACGGGTGGGGAAAAAAAAAAAAACGATGGGCCTGTCCGGGATTTGAACCCGGGACCTCTTGCTCCCAAAGCAAGAATCATACCCCTAGACCAACAGGCCAATTCCTTTTAGACACCTACTACTGTCTAATTCGCCCCCACTGAGGAAATGTGAACACCTTCAATCATACGGAGCCTTACTTCAGGCATGGCCCTATTAGTTATCTGTCCTCCTAATTTTGCACCTTCAAAGGTATCCAAGCTATATGGTATTCTCATGTTCACTGTAAGATGGCAGCTCGTGTAGCTATATGGTATTCTCATGTTCACTGTAAGATGGCAGCTCGTGTAGCTATATGGTATTCTCATGTTCACTTTAAGATGGCAGCTCGTGTAGCTATATGGTATTCTCATGTTCACTGTAAGATGGCAGCTCGTGTAGCTATATGGTATTCTCATGTTCACTGTAAGATGGCAGCTCGTGTAGCTATATGGTATTCTCATGTTCACTGTAAGATGGCAGCTCGTGTAGCTATATGGTATTCTCATGTTCACTGTAAGATGGCAGCTCGTGTAGCTATGCTGATGATGCATCACAACAAAGCAGAACAAAAGTAACACTTGCAAATAGGAAACACACGTACTCCAACACCATTGGGTTCAAACAGTGGTGACGATCACATTTTTTCTCCTCTCATGACAACATTTCTCAATCTCATCCTGCTATTGAAATCCCACTACAGAGCTTGATAGCATTTTAATTCCACACCTCATATTGTCAGGTACATCTCCTGTGTGTTTGTCGTACGCGTGACAAAGGAGGTTAGAAGTTACAAGACTAAGTGACCTTTAATTACTGCTCAGAATAAACCCACAACTGCTTAATGAGTGAGTTAAGGCAACTCTATGCACTGCAAATGGAAACACCACGTGCGCGCGTAAAACGTGATAAACCTGGTTTCTGCTGCATCCCATAGGTAATAAGCGAAACATGAAAACTTGACTTAAAAAGTCAAGTTTAAAAAAAAAACTTAAAAAAAAGAAGAGAAGGGCCTGTCCGGGATTTGAACCCGGGACCTCTTGCTCCCAAAGCAAGAATCATACCCCTAGACCAACAGGCCTTATCACACAGAATAGCACTACCTTCGAGAAGTCTGGACGAGCCACTTCCGCCATGATGGCCACTACCCCGATGACCTAAAAATGAACAGAACAAAACAACACTTTCAAAAGCCAATGATTCCTACAACACTGCTGCGTATTGCTACTCTGTAAGGGGCAAAATTATTAAGATGGAGGATTTAGGGATACATGAATTAACACATATTAGTGTTACACTCTTGAATGAATGAATGTGTGTTAGTGTTACACGCTCTTGAATGAATGAATATGTGTTAGAGTTACACACTCTTGAATGAATGAATGTGTGTTAGTGTTACACGCTCTTGAATGAACGTTTTTAGGGTTTTGCAAACGTTCTTAGGTTACATTAACGTGTCTTAGGTTAAACCCTTGTGTCAGTTACACCCTTGTGTCACGTTACACCCTTGTGTCACGTTACACCCTTGCATCACGTTACACCCTTGTGTCACGTTACACCCTTGTGTCGCATTACATGCTATGCTCTTGTGTCAAGGTGTAACAGTGTTACGCTCTTGAATGAATGGTCTTAGTGCTAATGAATGAATGCCTGTCAGTGCTAATGAATGAATGTGTGTCAGTGCTAATGAATGAATGCGTATCAGTGTTACATTCTTGAACGAGCATTGCATTAGGGTTATGCAGAATGGATGCGTTAGGGTTATGCAGAACGAATGCGTGTTTTGGTTATGCAGAACGGATGCGTGTTAGGGTTATGCAGAATGGATGCGTTAGGGTTATGCAGAACGAATGCGTGTTTTGGTTATGCAGAACGGATGCGTGTTAGGGTTATGCAGAATGGATGCGTTAGGGTTATGCAGAACGAATGCGTGTTAGGGTTATGCAGAACGAATGCGTGTTAGGGTTATGCAGAACGAATGCGTGTTAGGGTTATGCAGAACGAATGCGTGTTAGGGTTATGCAGAACGGATGCGTGTTAGGGTTATGCAGAACGAATCGTGTTAGGTTACACTCTCACCCTTCATCCCAGTGTAGACCCAACGGCTGGCAGTGGGTGGGAGGGGCCCACCACACTTGTAGCACTCGGTGCTGTGGTTGTGATTGGGTCGGTTACAGCGGGGACAGGCTCGCCCCTGCAGGGGACTGCGACACTGCACACACTTCTTGGCCATCTTGGAGTTCAACTGTCCACACTCCATACACTGTCTGGAGGCCATAAGGTTTCCTGAGTAGACTGTTTTCGTCATCACCTGGGATGTGATGGGAAAGAGGTTGAGAGAGGGGAGGTGGCGGAAAGGAGGAGGGAGGAAGAGGAGGGAGGGAGAGGAGGGAGGGAGAGGAGGGAGGGAGAGGAGGAGGGAGGGAGGGAGAAGGGTGGGTGAGGAGGGAGGGAGAGGAGGGAGGGAGAGGAGGGAGGGGGAGAGAGGAGGGAGGGAGAGAGAGGAGGGAGGGAGAGGAGGGAGGGAGAGAGAGGAGGGAGGGAGAGAGAGGAGGGAGGGAAAGGAGGGTGGGAGAGGAGGGGGAGAGGAAGGAGGAGGAGGAGGAGGGAGGAGGAGGGAGGAGGAGGGAGGAGGAGGAGGAGGGAGGAGGAGGGAGGAGGAGGAGGAGGGAAGAGAGGAGTCAAACAAGTCTGAGTTCAACAAAGTCATCGCTCCCAAATAATGGTGCACACCTGTGCTGACTCTTCCTTCTGGGGCTGGCCAGGAAACAGGCTCTTCAGAACAGCAGACCTGATGGGCGGAGCAGAGAAGGAAGGGGACGAGGGCTCCCCTCCCTCCTCCCCCCCATCCATCAGAGGCACCTCCATATCCTCATCTTCAGGATAGGGCGGAGCATAGTGGGAGGAGCTTTGGATGTCCGCACTGCTGGAGAGCGCAGACAGCGTGACCATCGGTGTGCCGTTCGGTTCTAAAAGGAGGGAAGGTGCCTTATACTCTCTCCTCGATCAAATGGTACTTGTGGACCCCTGAGCAGTGAGTAAATATGTTATATGCGATCGTTGCTTCCTAATCGTACGCCATAATGGAGCATGGGTGTGGCTGGAGCTTGATTGATGATGAAGGTAGTTAATTGGTTCTCATTCTTTGTTTTCTCAACCTCACCTTAATACATCACTCTCCAGTTATCAAATACCCTATATGTGTTCTAACTACACTTGCACTTTACATACCAGCACACACAAACATACATGCGAGCACGTAAAACACCCACACATATACCAAACACCCACACACACTGCAAACACAACACACACACGTATGCACGCACGCGCACGTGCACACACACACACACACACATACACACACACACACACACACACACACACACACACACACAACACACACACACACACACACACACACAACACACACACACACACACACACACACACACACACACACACACACACACACACACACACACACACACACACACACACACACACAGCCCTTACGTCCAGGCTGCAATGGAAGTATCGCTGTATGGCACTTCAGGCAATCCTTAGCTCGATTGTGATTCAGCGTTCCGCAGCTAGAACAAGCCCGACCAATCAGAAACATGCTGCAATACTGACACCTCTTCTTCAGCGAGGGGGTTGACCTTGTGACAGGCCGGACACACCCTGACCATTGACACACCGGCGCTATACTTGCGATGCCTCTGGGTGATCTTCTTCGCCAGGGTCTGCAGAGTGGATGGCTTGAAAGAGGAGGCGGAGGCGGAGGAGGAATGGTGTGGCTGGCTGTGGGCACCGATGGAAGCAGTAACCATCTGGGCAGGATTATCCACCCTCACCAGCTGCCGAGATATGGACACCACCATCCCATCCTGTTCCCCCTCGGGTGCTGCCACTCCCTCTCCTCCCCCCTCCTCGAGGGAGTGAGGTAACCTCTTTCCCGCTTTGCTTTGCCGGGCCATGAAGACCTCGTAGAAGACGGGAGGGGGCGTGACCCCGTAGGACCGAGCGAGGCGCTCCATCTCATTCACCTTGATGAGGCCGCACACGGGGGAGTGGGGAGGAAGGGCGTCCAGCTCGATCATCTTCAGACGTATGGCCGAGGGGGCACGGATGCTCCGCACATCCAGCTTCCTCATGCGCATCTTGAAGTTCATCCGGGAGACAAACTGCTTGAACACCATCTGGTAGATCTGGAAGAGGCCAACGTAGTTTATTCTGCGGCTGCTGGTGTAAATGACGACGAGCTGGTCCGCCCACTTCACGTGGCATATCACACCATCGCCTGGAAGGAGGGAGGGAGACTGGTGTGAAGGTGGGGAGGTCAAGAGACAAGATTGGCACCAAGACGAAAGGCTGAGTGGGAGGGATGGTGATCAGGGAGGATGAGGTGTTGTGGTGATCACTGATCAGGGGCCGATGAGGTGGTGGTGATCACTGATCAGGGAGGATGAGGTGGTGGTGATCACTGATCAGGGGAGGATGAGGTGGTGGTGATCACTGATCAGGGGAGGATGAGGTGGTGGTGATCACTGATCAGGGGAGGATGAGGTGATGGTGATCACTGATCAGGGGAGGATGAGGTGGTGGTGATCACTGATCAGGGGAGGATGAGGTGGTGGTGATCACTGAGAGGGAGGATGAGGTGTTGTGGTGATCACTGATCAGGGGAGGATGAGGTGGTGGTGATCACTGAGAGGGAGGATGAGGTGTTGTGGTGATCACTGATCAAGGGAGGATGAAGTGATGGTGATCACTGATCAGGGGAGGATGAGGTGATGGTGATCACTGATCAGGGGAGGATGAGGTGGTGGTGATCACTGATCAGGGAGGATGAGGTGGTGTGGTGATCACTGATCAGGGGAGGATGAGGTGGTGTGGTGATCACTGATCAGGAGGATGAGGTGGTGGTGATCACTGATCAGGAGGATGAGGTGGTGGTGATCACTGATCAGGAGGATGAGGTGATTGTGGTGATCACTGATCAGGGGAGGATGAGGTGGTGGTGATCACTGATCAAGGGAGGATGAAGTGATGGTGATCACTGAGAGGGAGGATGAGGTGGTGGTGATCACTGATCAGGGGAGGATGAGGTGATGGTGATCACTGATCAGGGGAGGATGAGGTGGTGGTGATCACTGATCAGGGGAGGATGAGGTGGTGGTGATCACTGATCAGGGAGGATGAGGTGGTGGTGATCACTGATCAGGGGAGGGTGAGATGTTGTGGTGATCACTGATCAGGGGCCGATGAGGTGGTGGTGATCACTGATCAGGGAGGATGAGGTGGTGTGGTGATCACTGATCAGGGGGGGATGAGGTGATGGTGATCACTGATCAGGGTAGGATGAGGTGGTGGTGATCACTGATCAGGGGAGGATGAGGTGGTGGTGATCACTGATCCGGGGAGGGTGAGGTGGTGTGGTGATCACTGATCAGGGGAGGATGAGGTGTTGTGGTGATCACTGATCAGGGGCCGATGAGGTGGTGGTGATCACTGATCAGGGAGGATGAGGTGATGGTGATCACTGATCAGGGGAGGATGAGGTGGTGGTGATCACTGATCAGGGGAGGATGAGGTGATGGTGATCACTGATCAAGGGTGGGGTATGTGAACAGAGATAGTGAGGTGAGGACCATGAACTGAGTGGTGTGGTTGTGGTTCATAGAGGAACACAACCTTGCACCAGAGGGTCCTAATCTAAGGACACAGAGACTTACTCATACGATAGGCTGGTCCTAGGTCAACCACAGACGGATGCGATGGTACAGTCTTTGGGTCCCAGAATGCCTGCGAGGTCATCTCCCCAGGTGATCCAACCTCATCCACTTTTACCTTCTGCGAGAGACGCGGTACGACAGATGCTGCTGTCATCATGGTGGAGGAGTTGGGTGTACTGTAGCGCTGAGAACTGTAGGCCTGGGCACCCTGATAATGCCCCCCGGGGGGTTGTGTAGTGTGCAGGGTTGCAGCCTGAACAAAAGGATCAGAGCATGTGAAGTAAAGATAGACAGAAAGATAACAGTGACCATCAGGTGGGTGTAAGGTAAGTGAGCATCAAGTGGGTGTAAGGTAAGTGAACATCTGGTGGGTGTAAGGTAAGTGATTATCAAGTGGGTGTAATGTAAGTGATTATCAAGTGGGTGTAATGTAAGTGAGCATCAAGTGGGTGTAAGGTAAGTGAACATCAGGTGGGAGTAAGGTAAGTGAACATCTGGTGGGTGAAAGATGAGTGAACATCAGGTGGGTGTAAGGTAAGTGAACATCAGATGGGTGAAAGGTGAGTGAACATCAGGTGGGTGAAAGATGAGTGAGCATCAGGTGGGAGTTAAGGTAAGTGAACATCAGGTGGGAGTAAGGTAAGTGAACATCAGGTGGGTGAAAGGTGAGTGAACATCAGGTGGGTGAAAGATGAGTGAACATCAGGTGGGTGAAAGATGAGTGAACATCAGGTGGGTGAAAGATGAGTGAACATCAGGTGGGTGAAAGATGAGTGAACATCAGGTGGGTTTAAGGTGAGTGAATATCAGGTGGGTGTAAATGTCAGTGAAATAGTGAGCTCACACACAACATCCAGTATACCTTAGTGCTGTATTTCTCGTACTCCTCATAGACACTCCGAGGTACATCAACATTGCTATCTGCAGCCAGCTTCAAGGCAGAGTTAAATGAGATCAGTTTTACACCACCTAGTAAAGACATGAGATGAATTACTCATTCACTATGCTCTTTCAAAATTGGTCCGTTGTAAATAAATGCATTGTGTCTCCATATAGGACTGGTCCTGTTTTAGGTTGTTCAATAGATCCTTAGTCAATTGGTTCTTGCTGTTCAAGTGACCCACAAGGGTTTGAAGTATTTGAATTTGCATAAGGCAACATACATATAGCCACGTAACGAACCATCCCCATTGAAAGACCACCTGGTACTTCTCCTCAATCTATCCTCTGGAGGATGAAGTCCTCAGATTTGGACCACAACATTGTAAATAATTACCACAGTTTTTTAACAAATACTCTACTCCTCAAATAGCCCCTCCCCATCAAGAACTCAAACTCCTCCTCCCCAGTCCCATACCTGCAAAGGCGTCCAGACTGCCATGGACCCTCAGTGTGTGGATCTGCACGGATGTGGCTGGGATGGTGACCACACCCAGCTTCTCCTTGCGCTGGACGCTCAGGGACGAGCGGTGGCCGAGGATCTTGTTGAAGAACTCGGGCACAGCTAGGTAAGGCTCCCCTTTGGAGGGGCAGAGGAGGGTGAGGTTGTGGTCCCCCCACTTCAGCTGCATGTATTCCAGGTCTGGGGTGGGGAGACAAGGGCAAAATGCAACAGCCAGTGGTCACCAAATTGCACCAACCCTCTAGAGGTTACCTTCCCACACTCCATCTCACATAGTCTACCACACACCACACCCTTACAGACCCTACCCACACACCCCACCCTACCCACACATCCCACCCCCTCCCCTTTCCTTACATATCACCCCTCTCCTCCATCCCCCTCACCTTGATCAAGATGAACACTCTCCACCCTCCATCCCTCCCCCTCACCTACTCCATCCTACCCCTCACCGTGATCATCAAGAGGAACACCCTCTCCACCCTCACCTACTTCATCCCTCCCCCTCACCTTGATCATCAAGAGGAGCAACATCTCCACCTGACATACGCCTCCTCTTTGGACTGGGAAGGTCACCCCTTGTTCCCGACGTGTGGATCTGCACAGAGGTCGGCTGGAATGGGGACCCGTAGACCCTGCTACTGACCCCGCCCACACCAGACGATAGCTCCTGCTGGTTCTGGAGGGACGAGAGAAACTGCACCGGCTTCTGAAACATCTCAGGAGTGAGTGTGGTGGACTGGGGACCAGATGGGTCCAGAGAGGTCCTGGTGAGGGGTGTGGAGCGGCTGGGGAGGAAGGATGAGTCACCCTGGGTCCAGGAGGAGTACGGTGACACGCTTGGGTAGGAGGTGTTGGGGGAAGCCTTCACTGGGTCTTGACGAGGAGTAGGAGGAGCAGAAGACGTGTCTAACTTCTTGGTAGGAATCTGTGCATAGGTGTGTGTGTGTGTGTGCAAGTGTGAATGTGTGTGTGCATGTGTGTGTGCATGTGTGTGCATTTGTGTGAATGTGTGTGCATGTGTGCATGTGTGTGAATGTGTGTGTTAAGAGCATCACGAGGACACAAGTTGTTACACATGAGTCAGATCGCTGCTTAAAAGCAAATGCACACAAAAAACTTCACTACTCACTCCCATAACACACACACACACATACACACATACACACACATATACACACACACATACACAAAATACACGAACATGTGCACATGTAATGCTTCAGGCTGACAACTGTGATCTGGCAGAACAAAAACACCACCATGATGTGGTACCTGGCCTGGCGTGTGATCACTGGACAGCATGACAGGGGGATCCAGCTCAACTTCATGCTGCCGGGACACACCAAGTTTCGACCCGACTCCTACTTTGGCCTACACAAATACACCTACACACACTATACATACACACACACTTACACATAAACATACTACACACACACATACATACACACATACACACACTGCATAAACATTCCCACATACACATCACATACACAAACACATAAACATTCACACATATACACACACATACACACACACATAAACATTCACACATATACACACATACATACACACACACATAAACATTCACACATATACACACACATACATACACACACACC
>JABACO010000014.1:412870-444499 GCA_013339895.1 Ephydatia muelleri
CAAAAGAACAGAAAGAAAAAGAACCTCCCCTCCCCCTCCCCTCCCCCTCCCCTCCCCTCCCTCTTCTTCCCTGCCCCTCCCCTCCCCCCTCCCCTCCCCACTTTATATTCGGTCCGGGGGTTACCTTTATAGTTAAGGGGTTAACCCCAAATTACTAGCAAATAAACTATCACAGGAAATTACCAATTACCATGTTTGTTTATCTTTGCCTAAGAGATGTACTGCATTTCATAACACAAATATCTTCAAATGCAACATTATATCAGCGATAATGTATCTCAATATTAGAAATACCACGCGTACGTATATTAATTAACTCTGGTAAGCGCAAAAATTTGACCTAACCATTAATAAAAGTTGCGTATCTTCGAATGGTAAGTGCCAAATAGGTTGACTGTTTGCTCTTACAATTTTTCAATCCAATTGCGAAAATGAACCATGATTTCGATATCTACGGGGTTAACCCCTAATTTTCGGGTTAATCCCGCAAGACATTGATGTCTTTCTCTGTTTCTAGAATAACAAAGTCGTTTCCCAGAAGACACAGGAACGCTGTGGAGAGTTCATCCATCCCACCAGAGGAAAGCTAATCACATTCTTAAGACAGGTAGTTAGTTCCAGGGGATTATTTAGGCTCCCTTATATGTGCAATGTCTACGCATCTCAAATATTTTGTCACACACACACACACACACACACACACACACACACACACACACACACACACACACACACATAGTAATATTATATCTCCACAACAGAGACTACCCTCTGCACAGTCAGATGCACATTCACAAGCACCTTACCTTCCTCACAGCAAACCCTCAATGTCTGTTACTTCTTTGACGACCAGACAGGAGCATGGCTTCCTATGCCACTGTCCTGGGAGAGGCACATTCCAGATATCCAGGCCCGTATCACAGAGATACAAGTAAGGGCTGGGGACTAGTGTCAGGACGGAAAGTGGCCGCATGCACTGCCTCACTACTTACAGACCTGCACACACCATGAGCGTTCCTCTATTAATAACACAAATCCTTTCCTGTAAGTTTATGTCTGTGTGATAGTCACATTTTACTTGTATTACAATAACAAAACTGAAAGTTATGTGTCCTAACAATGACATGTCTTGCAAGGATTAAGTGGAGCTACAAACACTGATGGCTACCACTATGAAAACAATCTGATGACCTCATTATCTTTCCACTATTATAAATAAGTATTACATCATTATCTTCCTCTCTTTATAAATAAGTAATGACCTAACCGTTACATGATCTCCTTTCAGAATACCTTTCCTGATTGGAAGGACACTAAGGCCATCTTGGGACTACTGAGACAATGCAACTACAACACTGAAGAGTGTATTAACGTGTTCCAGTCCATTAATGATGATGGTATGTATGTGTGCATGTGCATATATGTGTGTGCATATGTGTACATGTGTGTATATAGTCCATTAATGATGATGGTGAGAGTGTGCGTGTATGTCTGTATGTGCGTATGTGAGCATATATGAGTGTGCATATGTGTATGTGTGTGCATGTGTGTATATAGTCCATTAATGATGATGGTGAGAGTGTGCGTGTATGTCTGTATGTGCATATGTGAGCATATATGAGTGTGCATATGTGTATGTGTGTGTGTGCATGTGTATATGTGTGTATGTGTGTGTGCATGTGTATATGTGTGTGCATATATGTGTATGTGTGTGCATGTGTGTGTGTGTGTGTAATGGCACCTATGATGACAGTGACATAGCTGATGTGATGTTGTGAGTAGTGTGACGCACAACGATACGCGGTTGTGGGATTCATTGATTAGGTACTTAGGAAAGGACCAGTGGAATGGCTTGTGGGAGGAGCTGAGAATGTAGTTTGGGCGTTGAACTAAATGGGACGGAATGGTCAGGGAACTAGGGACGGAATGGTCAGGGAACTAGCATGGTCAATGTTTCGAACATGCTTTGGATGCTATAAACAGAGACATGGGTGGGTGGAGCTTTCATCACTATTTCTCTAGGTGTGATGGAGCACTCTGATGGAACGTCTCGAAACATTGTGCAAGACCTACTCGAGAAGAAGCTCGCACAGATGGTATGATGTCATCATAATGTTAATAATTGTAATAGCTAATAACTCGGAATCACTAGACTTCGTAATGTAAACACTGCAGACCAACTGGCCAAGGGACTTTTTTTGTTTTGAGATGTTAATAATTTTAATAATGTTAATAATTTTAATAATGCCTTCCACATAACAATTCTTATGCATAGCAACCAAAGAGTTGCACCTCTGCTGAGTGTTTAGTTAGACACTGACACCTTCCTGTTCGTTTCTGTGTGTAGCTACATGGTTTCCCCTGCACTATTCCAACCATGCATGACATATATTACATAATTGTGAATAATAATTAATACATTCGACAACACACACAAAATGACACCTAAAAATTAAAAATAAAGTTTAATACCCTAATGATAGCATCAAATTATTTTGAAAATCAAAGGCTGCAAGTTTAAAAACGCTCAAGGAAGAGAATAGAGAGCAAAAGAACAAGATAGAGCAACTGGAGAGCAAGGTACATATGCTGGCACTACACACACACACACACATGTACAGACACGCACACACACACACACACACAAACGGACACACACACACGCAGGCACACACACACACACATGCACACAGTGACACACACACATACAACACATACACACACATGTACACACAGACATACACACACATACACTCGGACATGCACACACATGCACACACACACACATGCACACTAACACACACGCAGGCACACACACACAGACATGCAGACACACACACATGCGACACATACAACACATACACACACATGTACACACAGACATACACACACAGACATACACACACACACACACACAACATGCATACATATAAACACTGCGTCCCCCTGAGGATGCATTGAAAGGTGACCTTTCTTGCCAGGTAGAGGAATTGACGGCTGACAATAAGAGGTTAAACAAAGACCTCCAGAGTGGACGCGAGGAACAGAGGAGGCAGGTAGGCCACACCCCTTGCCCCTCCCTCCCTCTCGTGGCTAACGCACCATGATGGGGGCTCAGTCACGCGTGTACAGGAGCTCGCAGCGTCCCCAGTCCATTCTCAAGCCGGCTGGCTCCCTGAAGCCTGCAGTACTGCTGCTTCGCGAAGAGGCCCGGACCATCAAATCTGTGCACTCCTTGCTTCAGAGCCAGACCATGAAAGGCCTGAAGACACTCAGCACTGCTTTCCAGGAGGTATTCACTATCACACAAAGCTGCTGCATAGTCCCATTGAGGGGAGCATCATTTATGGATAACTGTGTTGTTCCCAAAACAGCTGAGCGATGTAGTCTTTCAGCTGTCCAGGAATTACGGGCGCCAGTCTCGAGAGATAGCAGACATCACGGCTTTGTACAGGAGAGAGGCCCTGCAAAGAAAGCTGCTCTACAATGAGGTCAGAGAGTCACAAACTTGACACATTGACATAAACACAGGATGATGTTGTATCATATCGACTAGGTACAAGAGCTCCGTGGCAACATCAGAGTGTTTTGCCGCTGTCGGTATGACGATAGGGGGGATTGTGCCTTGCAGTTCGACAAGCAGGAAGGGCGTGTCATGGTTAGAACTGCCCAGGGGAGGAAGAAGGTCTTTGAATTCGAGAAGACCTACACTCCAGACACAACCCAAGAGGAGGTGACAACACTTTGACAAAGGAGGGGTCCATCTTCTTTAACCCCTCTCTCCCTCCTCCTCCTATCTCATTCACGTCTCTTCTTCCCTCCGTCTAGATTTTCCAGGACACGAAGCCCACCATCCTCTCCTGTGTGGATGGGTACAATGTGTGCATCATTGCCTATGGACAGACCGGTGCCGGGAAGACCTACACGATGAATGGTCCCCAGGACAACCCAGGGGTAAACATCAGGTGTGTTTGCCAGTCTAAAATGGGAGAGAGTGTGGAGCAGGGGAAGGGGAGAGTGGAGTAGGGGGAAGGGGAGAGTGTGGAGCAGGGGAAGGGGAGAGTGTGGAACAGGGGAAGGGGAGAGTGTGGAGTAGGGGGAAGGGGAGAGTGGAGCAGGGGAAGGGGAGAGTATGTGGAGCAGGGGGAAGCAAGAGTGTGTGTGAGCAGGGAAGGGGAGAGTGTGTGGAGCAGGGGAAGGGGAGAGGTAATGTTATGTATAAAGTGATTACACATATCTTCGCAACGCAGGTCGATGGAAGAGCTGTTTAAATCGTGCAGACAAAGAGAAACAATTCGGTATACGATGAGGGTATCCATGGTTGAGATATACAACGAAGCCATCTTTGACCTCCTGGTGCCGCGAAATGAAGGCACAGAGAAACTCCAGATCCAAAAGAAAGGAAAAGACATCATGATTCCAGTGAGCCCCTTTTATCAAGACTGCAAGGGAGTGTGTCATATCCACCACACATAGGGCCTGACGGAGTTTGAAGTGTGCTCTCTGGAGGACGTCCTGATGCTGATGAGGGAAGGGGAGAAGAACAGAACAGTGGCATCCACCAAAATGAACACTAACAGGTGTGTGTAGTCAAATGACGGACGGTCACATGTCCATACAACACAGCAAATTAGAAACAAACTTTGCACTTGACGTTATAGAAATGAGATAAAGATACCAAAAAGTGGCTATACCAGTTATTTTATCTTTCGATGCCCAATTCAGTATCTAGTAAATCTTTTGATGCCTAATTCAGCTTGCCAGCCAAATGGGGAAAGTGTTTCAGTTTCCAGTTTGGTTTGTACCTTTTTAATTTTAATTCACATCTTTGTAAGTGTTGCTCTCTTGATGTGTCCCCTTTGCCCACTCTAGCTCAAGGTCCCACCTCCTGCTCATGTTGAGGGTGGAAGGCTATGACAAGGTATCCAAAGCCACCAGCCACGGCCGCCTGACTCTAGTCGACCTAGCCGGCTCCGAGAGAATCTCTCGCAGTGAAGCGACGGGCATCCGGCTCGTGGAGGCTGCGGCCATCAACAAGTCACTCTCCGCTCTTGGCCAGGTGGGCAATAAATGGGGTTCTGGGTCATGATGGTGTGATGGGGAAGCCACACCCTAATATATTTAATTTTACTCATTTTTATTTTTCCAGGTCTTTGCGTCCATACGGGAGGGAGCACTGCACGTCCCATATCGTAACTCGAAGCTCACACACATCCTCCAACCCTGCATCGGAGGGGACTCCAAGGTAGGCGTGGCTCTCCGAGGTAGGCGTGGCCAGCCTCAGTGTTTGTACCAATTTTGCTTGCAAGAAAGTTGGAAGTGGAGAATACATACACATAAATCAATACTTCCTAGACCCTCCGTCTCTGCCTCCATTGCCCACTGCTACCTGGTTTGCACATTCTTTGTTAGGCATTTCAAATGGTGCACTTGCTATGCTTGATGTAGCCCACAGCAATGGATATCACTAATGATTGAGGATTTAATGACCTTCTCCTCATGCCTTCCTCTCTTCATGCCTTCTTACATTTTTCAGACCTTGTATGAACCAACTGCTGCATGAACCCATTTCAAAATATAACCATGGAATGTAACCATAGCAATGGTAGAAATTACGGCTGTTGTCCCCCCCCCCCCCCCCCCCCCCCCCCCCCCCCCCCCCCAATATATCCTCACAGTGTATACCCTCCCTTCTCTCTTGCAGGCGTGCATGTTTGTGAATGTGAGCCCACTCATGGAGAACATTGGGGAGACCATCAGCACCCTGGAGTTCGGCCAGAACGTGAGGCAGGTGGAACTGGGCAAAGCCACCAAACACCTCACACGGCAAACCGAATGAAATGATGACATCATATCTTACCAGTGCCATAACTGGTTCTCATATTGTGACCCTTTTCACTGACGTCACACAAGACAATAACCAAAAACCAGACCACAAATATGTGTCCATTGCTGTGATGGTGTGAGGATGAGTATAGTGATTGGTGGGGTGTGACTTTCATTTCCTGAAGCTGTTTACAAAATGTGTCAAAGCACTTCATTAAAACCACTGAAATCCAACCTATTAATAATCCTCGATTTAACTCGATTTATCAGCTACTGCCACCAGATCCTCGTACAAGCGCGGTCGTCGCTCTGGGAGGTAACGAAAGCTAACCTGTTGGAGTTCATCTAGACACACCGAGCCCAGCAGTAGAGTTTCCTCGGCCCCAGCCTGCACAACGACGTTTCCCTTGGGGTCGCAGAGCGAGCTGTGACCGAGGTAATTCGAGTTGCCTTCCGAGTAATTGACATAGGCTAAGAAGACACGGTTCTCTTGGGCGCGAACACGAACGCCGCAGCTGGCTATAAACCGCGAATCGTAGTCATCGGCAGTCGTTGCAGTGGGCACGAGTATCAGTTGAGCGCCCTTCAGGGTTAATATCCTTACCACCTCGGGAAACTCGACGTCAAAACAGATGAGCAGTCCAACCTTGATTCCATTCCACTCCACTAACGAAGACTCGGATCCGGGAGTGAACATGGCCCTGTCAGTAAACCACAAATGGGTCTTTCGATAATTGACCAGCGAGTTCCCCTCGCTATCGATGAACTGGGCGGAGTTGTAATAGCAAGTCTCCCCGGAGACAACCTCTACTTCGGGGTATCCGTAGATAACGGCTATGTTGCTGTCCTTTGCAGCCGCAGAGAGCCGTTTGAACGCCGGTCCGTCCTTTTGCTGGGCTAACGGCTTCACTTTGACATCGGTCATGCTGAGGTAGTCGGTCAAGAAGAGTTCAGGGAAAATTATGAGCTCGGCTCCACGTTTAGAGGCCTCTTGCATCCATGTTATCATCTTGGAGAGGTTTGCTTCCACGTCTCCCTCTTTTGCCGATCCTTGGAAGAGAGCAACGACTGTCGTCTGCGCCATTCGTAACAAGTGCTCGTACCTTATGACGCACTGTATTACTACGGTGCTTTATATAGGATCGTTTCTGCGAAAAGGGACCTAACACATGTTTTTTCAAGATTTCAATTAATTAATATTTAGAAGTCTGAAATGTCCTCTACACATTGCTTTTTCCGCACTGAGATCGGACTATCTGTCATGGAGTTGTAAGGCTCTGAATTTTTAATTAGCCATAAATTTCAACCGAAGCGTTACTGCGGAAATGAACCCATATGGGTTCGTTTCCGTGAAAAGGGACCTAACACATACATTATAACTTGATTTTTCCAGTACGCGCAATAGAAATGTAACGCCTGCGTTGAAATGTATGGTTAATTAAAATTCAGTGCCTTACAACTCCATGACAGATACTCCGATTCTCAGTGCGTAAGAAGCAATGTGTAGAGGACATGTCCTCTACACATTGCTTCTTACGCGCATTTCAGACTATTAAAGAAATCTTGAAAAAACATGCGTTAGGTCCGGAAATGATCCCATAAATTATAAAATTATACATTTAAATACAACGATTTGATTATAATAATATTTAAAAAATTTCCAGCGACGATGCTACATGCGACCATGGGATGTTAGTAACCCTTCAGAATAGTATGCGTTTCATCTATTTTGTATATGTGTTGACAGCTCATCACTTAGCATAGAGCTATATAGTTCAGTTCATCCTGTGCTATACAAAGACGTGTAAGGAGGTGGCTGTACTGATTGCTCTGCTAAGTACCGATTCGGCGGGCGGAGATCTCTCTCAAAATCCCGATTCCTTGAGCGACACGTCTATTATTCCCTAGGGTGTCCATTATATATATAACCTCTCATTGTTTTGCATGTGCATGTATCAGAATCTGTATCGAATCGATAATCTTGACCTCGATCCCACGTAGCCTCACCCTCCTTTTTTTTTTTTTCATGCCCTTGTTTTAAAAACTGGTTCTTCATTATTCAAATTTATGTCGGTCAGAATGTCAGATGTACAATTAATAGGAGTGGAACCCTCCCCTGAGATCAGGTGCTAAAGACAGTGCTCCTCTGTGCACCTGAACTTGTTTGGCACAGAAATTTCGCGCATGCGCAGTCATTATGAATTGGGACGGGCCGGGATGATGTTGGTACACAAGGCACGTGACAGGTTGCGTACTGTTGGATACAATAGCTACGGCAACCACGGCTACAGCCGGGACAATATAATTAATGTAGTGTTGACCAATAACAGCCTGCATAAACCTGACCACCAATAATATTTGGCTTCCCCCAGAGCATGTTGTACCAATAATACGCAGCTCTCAAAACTCAATCGAGTCAGCAGGAATTGCAAATGGCGTCCACGAAGACGACAGTCGTTGCTCTCTTCCAAGGATCGGCAAAAGAGGGAGACGTGGAAGCAAACCTCTCCAAGATGATAACCTGGATGCAAGAGGCCTCTAAACGTGGAGCCGAGCTCATAATTTTTTCTGAACTTTTCGTGACTGATTACGTCAGCATGTCTGAGCAGGAGCTGAAAACGTTAACACAGCAAAAGGATGGGCCGGCGTTCAAACGGCTCTCTGCGGCTGCAAAGGACAACAACATAGCCGTTATCTACGGATACCCCGAAGTAGAGGTTGTCTCCGGGGAGACCTGCTACTACAACTCCGCCCAGTTCATCGATAGCGAGGGGAACTCGCTGGTCAATTATCGAAAGACCCATTTGTGGCTTTGTGACAAGCCCATTTTTACCCCAGGACTTGAGTTCTCAGTGGTGGAATGGAACGGAATCAAGGTTGGTCTGCTCATCTGTTTTGACATTGCGTTCCCCGAACCGGCGAGGATATTAGCCCTAAAGGGCGCTCAATTGATAGTTGTGCCAACCGCAATGACTCCCGAGTATATTGATGCTCAGATTGTCGGCAGCTGTGGGATTCGGGTTCGCGCCCAGGAAAACCGGGTGTTCGTAGCCTACGTTAATCACTCGGGAGGAGACTACGTTGGCCATAGCTCGCTCTGCGATCCCAAGGGAAACGTCATTGTGCAGGCTGGGGGCCGAGGAAACCCTACTGCTGGGCTCGGTGTGTCTAGATGAACTCCACAGGTTAGCTTTCGTTACCTCCCACGAGCGAAGACCGCGCTTGTACGAGGATCTAGTGGCTACCACCAGCATACTAGAATACATAGAATAAACTCGCTACGGACGTTTGGTTATTTGATTTGCAGTATTGTCTGCCCGCCTCTTAAATGCATCAGTATTTGTTAATTGATCGCAATCCAGTACAGTGGGTATGTGGACATCACCTACTCAAGGCCTGATATTTGTGCCTCATTCAGGGATACTGATGTAATCATAAGTCATAGATATGTTGCATCACATGAAAGGAGGAGACTCACGGCAGTCGTGGATCGTGTTTTGTCGTTTTTGAATGCATTACTTTATTTCCACAACTATACTTGAAGCTTCTGAACTCCGCATTCTGCAAGAACCGTCCCACTGAACGATGTAGCAATATGCCCCGCTGGAAGACACTAAATAGCCGTACATACCTCCAGTATCTAGAGTTTTAATTCGTTTTTCGAGCGGGCACTGTATTCTCCTTCGTTTCATCACGTGCAACTCGCATTAGGAATTAAAAAAAACTTCTCTATCGATAAAGTGATCTGTAGGATGTAGGATTGGTGGTGCAAAAGCAATTAAGGATACAAGGTACAGTATATACGGATCCTACAAGTAAACAGCCCTACATTTGCAAATAAAGAAGCATATTGCAAAATTTAGGACTGTTAGCTGTAGAATCCTCTATCTAGGATCCTATATCAAACCCCACTGTAACAGTACTGTACCTTGTTTCCTCGCATGCTTTTTGCAGCACTAATCCTACAGCCTATAGATCACTTTCTCGATAGAGAAGTTTTTTTAATTTACTTGTACAATAGGCGTGCATACATGTGTAATAAATAAACAATCAATCTTGAAGTGATTTGCAATGTATTTTTAAAGGTAAGGTTCCAGGCCATATAGTCAATAAATGCATGCAGCCGGGCCGCCGGGCACTTCACACGCTGCATGTAACCGGCTCCGACCATGCACGGTTCACCTGCCCCTGCCCAGATTGTCTGGATAATACTTGTACTACAAATTCTTTTCATAAAATAGTGAGAAAGTGTTCGACAACTTGGTCGTCCAGCACTTTTCCATTATATATAGGCTCCCACATATTGTATGTATGAACAACTAGCTCGAACAAAAGATATGATCTCTACAAACTGGAGGTATGGTGGGGCTGACTGGCTATTTCAGTCGTCTTTCCACGCGCGGGCATATTTTGCTACATCAGTACTGAGTTGATGGAAGTTCTTTGCACGCAGCTCATGCAGCGAGGTTCATACAGTCTTCAAGTATAGTGTAGTGAAACTAAAGGACACATTTCAAACACGACAAAACACTATCTTACTGACTGCTGTGCGTGAGTCTCTCATCCTTTCAGTGTGATGCTAACATTATACTATCGTACTGATGATTCACATGCTTCAGTATACCCTGCATGAAATGAGGACACGTAAATAATCAGGACAACTAGTGGTCGTTCTCTGTGGATCTCCGTATTACTACTGATGCATTTTAATGAATGTTACAGTACAGACCGAGTCCAGGTTTCTGCCTAAGAATGAACTGCATTAACCACCAATATGGGCATTGTCTTCACTGCTAATGCAACTCCATTATTCCTCGTACTTCCAGAGACCACCAGTGGGCTTTTTTAACATACCTATACATTGTTGCAAAAAAAAATGGATCGCTCGGCCTCCTGTGGAGTTTATTCTGAATCAACAGCCATCAAGGTTGGCTCTCCACATCCTAGGATTAGTCTCGTACCCAGACTAAAAATCTCGTACATAAGTGTTGGTCTGGGTACGAAGCTATGAGGGATGAATGCGATTGCGGAGGCCGCACTGGGCACCGAGGGAGAGGGGCTTAATTGTACACAAAAAAATTACGAATGGCGAAGACGACAGTCGTTGCTCTCTTCCAAGGATCGGCAAAGAGGGAGACGTGGAAGCAAACCTCTCCAAGATGATAACATGGATGCAAGAGGCCTCTAAACGTGGAGCCGAGCTCATAATTTTCCCTGAACTCTTCTTGACCGACTACCTCAGCATGACCGATGTCAAAGTGAAGCCGTTAGCCCAGCAAAAGGACGGACCGGCGTTCAAACGGCTCTCTGCGGCTGCAAAGGACAACAACATAGCCGTTATCTACGGATACCCCGAAGTAGAGGTTGTCTCCGGGAAGACCTGCTACTACAACTCCGCCCAGTTCATCGATAGCGAGGGGAACTCGCTGGTCAATTATCGAAAGACCCATTTGTGGTTTACTGACAGGGCCATGTTCACTCCCGGTTCCGAGTTCTCAGTGGTAGAATGGAACGGAATCAAGGTTGGACTGCTCATCTGTTTTGACATTGAGTTCCCCGAAGCCGCGAGAATGTTAGCCCTGAAGGGCGCTCAACTGATAGCGGTGCCAACAGCAACGATTTTTAATAGTAAGGAGTCGCGTTTCATAGCAAACAGCATAGTTGCCGTTCGTGCCCAAGAGAACAGAGTGTTTGTCGCCCTTGTCAGTAGCTGCGGTAGCGACTATCTTGGGCACAGTTCGCTCCGTGGGCCACTGGGGAACGTCGTTGTGCAGGCTGGGGCCGAGGAAACGCTATTGGTGGCTCCGATATGCTTAGACGAGCTCCAGCAAGGAAACTGTCAGTACCTCTCCGAGCGCAGGTCACAACTCTACGAAGACATCTGCACGTGACAACATGCTTGCATGTGTTATACACTGTGCAGCAGCTACAGTATTACATTTCCGTTATTCTTTGTACACTGCGCAGCAGACTACAGTATATTAACATTTCCGTTATTCTTTGTACATTGTGCAGCAGACTACATTTCGGTTATTCTTTGATCTTAATAGACCCGTCCCTTTAAGAACTCCCGACGTGACATCACTAATTAACGTATACTTAACCAGTACTTTGATTAGGGTCTATTCCTTCGCCTCTACCCAGCCATATACATTACGTAATGCATCAGACCAATAGGGTGGTATTTCTACATTGAACTGAATGACAATAAGAAATTTGGTGAGAGCATCTTTGTTCCTTTAAGTTACACCTCACGCACTGCCGTACATGTAATTTTGAAATAACATTTTAATGGTCTACAACGTGGTGATTGTCGAGTCATTAAATGCTACCACGTCACTAGCTAGATACACCTATTCAAATTAATGCTCGGTTTGGGCATCACGGTACGGCAAAAATTGCAAAGCTTCTACTGACTGAGTTACGTGTTTATTATTATTATTAATTATTGCGATATAATTTTGGAATACAAGATGCAATAAAATAGCACATTATTATTATTACATACACTGTATGCACTACAATTCTACCTATCATTACCTACGCTACTCGCATGAGTCCTATGGCTGCAGACCCCCTCACTAAGATGGCTCTAGCTACAGACCTCACCAGGGACATGTTGAGGCGACTATACATTTCATTTAGGACACTGGATTTGGGACTAGCTCGATGGATGGCTATAAACGAGGCAAGACGGGAAAAAACAGCCTGAGCCTCTTTCCCCCAGTGTCCAAAGGTCTCCACAGCTAGAGGAATGCATGTCCATCCGAGCTCCTGGCACTTCGTGTCGTTGGCTTCATGCTTTCTGCATTCTGCTGCATAGGCTGCTGACCCTGCTGATGTGCTAGCATCCCTCAACATGGCTGGAGTTAAAGGACGGTTATATCAATAGCTGCTGGAGACCCTCTGACCCAATCCTGAACAAGAACATCAGCTGGGCGAGTGTTTCTCTGAACCCTAGAGAGCCCAAAACCAGCTTCCACTCTCACAGAGAGGTGTGCTTGGCGACAGAACTCAACAAAGATGTCGCGCAGGCGATTGTGTCGGGTGACCACATCCCCACCATGTCTACAAGAGGCAGCATGATGACCCAGAGGATCGAGAACCAACTCTGGGCAAAAGGGGCAGGGAGAGGCCTTTGATGTGTTGAGACCAAGCCACCACCTAATGGCCGTTTGGTACTCTGCTGAGTCAAGGTGCAGTTTCAAACTTGGAGAAGGGATAGCAGTAATCCAAGAACTGGCATGGGGAGAAGAAACTGAGAGCATGCGAGCCTTGTTCACCAGGGAAGCTGAAGACAGCAGAGAATGGAATGCGAAAGAATCCAGCTTTTGAGACAGCGACTTCTGCTGGGGAGGAGAATTGAGCACTGATTCCATGGTGATGGAGTCCTGTGGAGAGACCCGGGCATTGAAGCGAAGAATGGCCTGCTGTAAGTGAGTGTTGTCAGGGTTCCCCATTTCTAAAGATGCCACGGAAGAGATGAAGGCCGCACACGAGTGAAGAGATAGAGAATGCAGGCCGAGCCCACCCAGCTTAGGACTAAGTTGAGCTTGCTGCCACTGTGGGTCTGGCACATCTATTGCTACACAAGAAGAGAAGCAAAGTCTCACTTCTTCATCAAAGAACTTCAAGGAATCTTCACAGAGATTGATGGGGGTGGTTCTAGCAAGGTGTACTAACTTGCAGTAGCCTCCGCACATGCGGAGGAGAGAGATGGCAACATGGAGATCAACTGCGGCAACATCCGAGACCTTGAAATTATTGTGTTTCTCAGCAAAGAAGCGAGAATGCACAATGTCACCGATAGGAGCCCCAAGGATCTCCAAGTTGGGTAAGATTGAGGACTTAACCAAAGCTGGAAAAAGTGAGATACCATTCCTACTGAACACTTCACACTTGGGATAATTGATGAACAGACCCAAGTGGGGCCCCAACTCTTCAATTAGATGCAGAGCTCGTACTACAGCCGACCTCTCCCCCACCAGTATGCCATCATCCAGGTACCAAGCATTGAAGCTAAGGTTAATGCAATCGTCGTCAGCCTCTATGCTAGAAACAAGCTTATGGAGGACCAAAGCAAACAACATTGGGCCAAGGGGATCCCCCTGCTGAACACCTGACTGTGAGCTGATTGTGCCCATGGAATGCCACAAAAGAGAGTGAGAACCATAGCACCATGATACCCATGGTAGCAGTTCAGGGAAGAAGGAGGAACACTCATCAAGAACTACTTGCCTGGAAACCCTGTTAAATGCATTAGACATGTCTACCTTGCAGACTACGAAGTCCCCACTCATCCAGCCGTCATCAATGCATTTTCTCAAATTGTGAACCACCCTTTCTACGCCTGCCTTACATGCCACGCCAAACTGAGAAGGCTGGAAAAAGGTGGAGAATTTATCCCTGAGGATTGAGCAAAGGCACTTTCCTGTGAGTCTTCGAAGTACTTCACCAACGACTATGGGTCTAATGTCAGTACATCGACCCTCACTGAATTTACCCTTGTTTAGTGCAATCAATCTACCACCAGATAAGAAAGCAGAAACACTTTTGGGGGCCTTACCTGAGGCTAGAATGTTGACAACCCCCTTCAGGGAGTCACAGATTGGGGTTTGGAGAGGCACTGAAGCTGCATCAAGTAGATGTTGAATAGATAAGCCAGAGGGACCCGCCGAGGTACCTTTAGTGAAGGATCTCAAAATATGCAGGATGTCAAAGGAAGGGCCGAGGGTAATGGGGTTGCTGGCTATGTCTGGGATCGTGGGGTGAGGACAGGAAAGATTCTTGGACTGTAACAAGTTCAATGTTGTACTGTTAGAAGGTGCAATGCCACTGGAGAGCAGTATGCGGCAAGCCTTTCCCATCAATCCTGAACGGCCTAGTGAAATGGCTGAAGAGATTTCTTGACTGTGTGTAGATGTCCTGGATGAACTGTGGAGGTTGGCTCGGGTTAAGGACATTGACCAGAGGGTGACCAGATCATTATTTAGCCACATCTTGCACAGTGACTCGATTGAGGTGTGCGGGTTGACGACACCTCTCTGCTTCAAAGAGGGAAGGACACACTTTGGGAGCATGAACAGCTTCAACCAAGCCTCTTCTGAGTTATGCCGGAGGACCTCTTTCAGGGCTGTTGACAAGGCTCGGGCAAATGCTGGCCTGGCTTTAGTAGGCACGAAGCGTAGAGTTGGGTGATGCAGCTGACAGACCTCCTCAAAGGTGGGAAGATTCTGGTTGATCTGTGGTTCTGGCGCTATGGAGGACTGGAGATGGGCTATTTGGTTGGTCAGACTCTGTGAGCAATGCTGAAGATGAGAGGCCTGCCTGGTGTTGGCCACTAACTGGGAACAGTGAGGACACACAAACAAATTTTGGTCCAAAAGCCACTCTGCAGGTACCTGACCAGGAAGGGCTCCACTGGCATGTAGGGACATGTGAATGCGCCACATGGATGGGGCTATAAGAGCTGTACACCCCTCAATGGTACACCGCTTTCTGATCGGTGTAACTGGGGGAGCTGAGTTGGACAGGAGGGAAAGATCCAGAGGTTGCCGGGGTTCCGCTAGGGGGCGCTGTGAATGAGAAGAAGGATTGCAAGACAGTGGCGAAGTAGGAAGAGATGAGACGGTATGCACCAGCGGGGGAGGGTGTTTGAAGGCAGCCCGGTAGAAGGTGGTTGGGAGTTAGACAGGACGAGCAATGCGTGTGGAGATGGCAATTGAGAAGAAAAAAGTGGCGACTGAGACAGGGCTAGAGGGAGTTGGGGCAAATGCAACGACTGTTGTGTCATAGAAAGCAATGGTTGAAAAGGAGAAGTGGATGGAATAATGACGTTTGGGGGAGCAGCATTAGCACAATTTCCCCTTCTCCCCGGGTAACAGTTCACACACGGGTGCTCCTCCCGACAGCACTTGCAAGCCGTGCAACGGGCGCCTGAGGGGTGGCACTTGCAACAAGTAGCCGATTGTGACTCCCGCTCCAGGGAGGGTGGCGATGGTGATTGGGACTGAGAAAAGGAACAAGGCCTTGAGGCTAACTGCTGATTCGTTGCCCAAGGTAACGTCAATGAGGGATCAATACACCCAGATGACGACTGCTGCATATTTTGAGGGCAAGACGATGCTGAGGGGCTCGGAAGTGATGACGGATGCTCTGAAGATTATTATTGCAAGCATACACGGAAAACACAGCAGCAGTATTAAACATTAGACTAAACACCTAGGAGCTTCATGTATGTACTGCATGTAGGCCTACAGTTCAACTCTAAAATCGCATTATTTTTTATTTTGCGAGTGCGTTGTGATTAGTCTGGGGACCAATAACCTGGCATTTGCATAAAGCCACGCGTCTGGTCCCCAGACCAGTTAAGGATGTTATGTCCCACATGCTCCTTCATGTGTGTGTACATGTGAGAGTGTTTTGTGCCTGTGTGTGTGTACATGTGTGGGGTGTTGAGAGTGTTTTGTGTCTGTGTGTGTGTGTGTACATGTGTGGGGTGTTGAGAGTGTTTTGTGCCTGTGTGTGAGGTATGTGTGCGGAGTCTGAACTCTTAGAGCTTCCAAAATTGATCCTTGTGTTGTTTTTTGATCCGCTGAAGGTACAATGATGAACTTGTGACGTTGTCAATGTAAATCACGATTTGCAATAAGCAAACAAAGGTTCAAAGTGCTATTTTTAAGCATAACTCCTGCGCGGCATGTAGTTAAGGACTCAGATTTTTATTAACACAGGGTACCTATTACAGTTGCAAGTTCGTTCGCTTTTAGTCACATTGGCTGGGAAGATCGGTCCCGATTTGTACGTCTTGCGGGGTGTTTCTGTGATTTGGACAGATTACGATTGGTAAGGTACGTGAATAACTTTTTATATTTTTTCTAAAGGTCTCATAACGCTCGTCAAAAGCGAAGAAGCTTGCTAACGTGCGGGTTTGTTAGCAGGAACTGAGACTACGAAGCGTACTAACGTACGACGACTGCTGTAAGCGCGCGCGGTAGCTCATAACGTTAGCGATTAATTAATTTAATTAGGAAAGCTATGACTAACAGAAAAATAACCTTTGACTCAGTTTTCAGTGTTTCATAGACGAGATCACCACTTTTGGAAAGCATAGTAAGTAGCTGATTTTGATAAGCTATCTTAACTTAGAAGCCACGGCACTGAAGTTGTTGATCACATCATCATGACATGCTCTCAAGAGCAGTGTCCCATCGAACTGTGCACTTTCAGATCAGCTGTGTCTGGGTCTTCTATTCAATATATACATGAAATGGTAACATCAAATGCATAGATCATATCAGAAACCAGAGGACATGAAGTTTACAAATACATTTTGTCATAGATGGCAGGAACCATTGTGTCGAGCCATTCTGATACCTAGTCCGAAAGTAAACACCCTAGATAGTAATGCTTGATGCATGTGCATAGTTCAGATTATGTCATTATGTAATTAGTAATTCAATTTTCCATGTTGATTTTAGTAGATCAATAATGAACAATAGAAGACCGATACAGAAAACTGGTTGAAATTCAATTTGAAAATAAAAATGGAGATGACTGGGGACGATTTCTAGGATATGTCATTTTGTAATAATCCTGACCAGTCTGAGGCACAGTGCATGATGACACATCTATATAGACCAGTCTGAGGCACAGTGCATGATGACACACCTATATAGACCAGTCTGAGGCACAGTGCATGATGACACACCTATATAGAATCTTAATTAAAGGACATTTGAATATGTTTCTGTGTTTGCAAGATGGAATACCTTTGAAACCCACAAGAGATACTATCTTTTAAAAAGCATTTAAAAGCTGCTCATGTCAGCCATAATTCGCCCTTGAGATACTGTCAGTGTTGAAGAGGTTTAGATATGTTGCCCCTGTGTCGTAAAATGAGTACACTATGAGATAAAAATAGCTATATTCTTGAGATAGTATTTCACACCAATAACACGTGACGTGATAGATGACTAAAACCCTCCTCCCCCTTCTCCTTTCCCTCCCCATATTGCAGTATACGCACTGAACTGTTCACAGATAAGGGGTGGGACCTCAAGTAGGGGGTGGAGCTAGGGGGTGGGACCTCAAGTAGGGGGTGGAGCTAGGGGGTGGAGCTATATTGGAACGTTATTGGAAGAACAATGATTTAAGTTGAACAAGCAATGAGATTAAAATATGCACGTACATTTACACAGATGACAGACATGTAGCTTTATGATTGTGTATCGTCAAGTCCCCACGTGTTTCACATACTGAGCAGAGGCACATGTGGCGTCCTCGTAGCCAATAACCAGACGCGTGTCCTCCTTACTGGTCATGTCCAAGGACATGGAACTTTGCAGCAGCTCATCCCCAGTCCCGCTTATTGACTGCTTCTTGCTTCGAAGGGCTGCCCTGTACTTAGAGAAGTTAAATATAAAAATCAAGGTTTAAGATATTCTAAATATTCCCCACCTAGCCAGTGTCCCTATCCACACAAGGAGGGAGACTAGTAAAATGAGCACTGGCAAATAGTAGAAGACAGCAAGGAATTTTGCCAGAGAAGAGAGGGTGTTGCCATGGCAATCACCCGAGCCAGTTGTGAAGTAAACAGTTTGGAAGGTTTCCTGGATGCTCTGCGTCATCCTGATGAACACAAGGATGCTCACGTTGACCAATAGGATTAGTTCGACCAAGACATGGGCGGAGTTTTTGTACGGCTGAACGAACAGCGTGACTGTGCCAAAGATGACAATGACAAAGATGGCTGGATACTACAGAAGATGAGGAGGGGATAAGTAGTACAATAAAATCACCATTACATTTGGCGTATAAGTTGTTAGTCATTTTTAATGCCTATTAAGACTTATTGATGCTTACATGCATACAATCAATAATATTATGGACCATACTAGAATGGTTCAATAATGCTTGAATCCTGGATAAGGTACGTGTAGATACAGCACCATACTGCCGTAAGGTACAAAGGGGTTAGTTTTAGCACCCTGTGAGTAAGTACTCACCCTGATTGGCCCCAAAATGCTCACAGTCTTGTACACTGACCTCATTTCTTGGAAAGGGTACGATGAAGAGAAGGACCACGAGTCTTCGACACAGCTCCACGCTCCCCCACCACCTCCACTCCTCCTTGAAGCCCTGCCACGTGACCTCAACACATCGACACAACCAATGCGGATGCTGCAGAGATGGATGAGGTGGAGAATTAAGGAGGTGCATGTGGGACGGGCAGGGGGGGGGGGGAAGGGACAGATCGTAACCATGGTGATTCTAACCGTATTATGCGTATGTGGTACAGGAGTGGGAGGGGCATCACGAAGACACACAGGCCCAGCACAAGGATAGCAACCATCCCAAGAGGTATGTGCCATCCATGAAAGCAACGGACACCTCCGCTTGGAAACCAAACCTTTGAGAAAGGGAAGGCGAAGGGAGGGGGAGGGAGGGGGAAAGAGGGGGAGGGAGAGGAAGGGAGGGGGAGGGAGAGAAAGGGAGGGGGAGGGAGAGAAGGGAGGGGAAGAGAGTAGAGGAAGGGAGAGGAGGGATGGGATGGTGGAAGAAGGAAGGGTTAATGGAGGAAGGAAGGGGGATGGTGGAGGAAGGGAAGAGATGGAGAGGCAGGGAGGAAGTGAGGTGAGAAGGAGAGGAGGGACAGGTGATGTAGAGTGGGAGGAGGTTTAGAGGTAGGAAAGGATGGATGGAGGGAGGAGGAAGCAGGGGAGGTGAGAGGAGGGAGGAGGGAGGGGAGGAATGGAGATGAGAAGGGACAGGGCAGGGTGGAACATCAGTCATGGTTACATCCTTCAAGGGACTCACTGGCTCCACAAACTCCACTTTCCGCTGGGAGGGAGGGGCAGTTGAGGATGGACATACAGGTGTGCACAGTGT
Organism: Ephydatia muelleri; assembly: GCA_013339895.1. Taxonomy (NCBI): domain Eukaryota; kingdom Metazoa; phylum Porifera; class Demospongiae; order Spongillida; family Spongillidae; genus Ephydatia; species Ephydatia muelleri. Next base: position 432,587 of record JABACO010000014.1, read on the forward strand.
GGGTGTAGATGAAGGATGATGATCCACCACAGACCACTGTATGGGTTCCTCATGGTCTGGCAGGGAGTGTGAGGTGTGTGTCAGTAGGGAGGAGTGTGAGGTGTGTATCAGTAGGAGGTGTGTAGGGTGTGTCAGTGAGGGAGAGTGTGAGGTGTGTGTCAGTGAGGGGAGTGTGAGGTGTGTGTCAGTAGGGGGGAGTGTGAGGTGTGTATCAGTGAGGGAGGAGTGTGAGGTATGGTGTCAGTGAGGAGAGTGTGAAGTGTCAGTAGGGAGGAAGTGTGAGGTGGGTCAGTGAGGGAGGAGTGTGAGGTGTGTGTCAGTGAGGGAGAGTGTGAGATCTGAAGAGGTGGAGTGAACTTCTCACTCACTTGATTTGCAAAATGACCGCGCCCACCATAATGGTCAGCAGGAGGGGTATGTATCTCAGTAGGTAAGAGACCAGCGCGCTTGAAGAAACATACACACAGAAGTCGTAGACAAAATAGAAGCTGAGACCACTGCTTACATAATACAGCTGTAACCATGGAGATGTTAGCCACACCCTGACCACACCCAGCAATACTCACATAGGGATGAACTTGATTGAATGAGAGTGGAAAGTGTTCAGTGAGGTAAGGGAGAAGCTGGGGTGATGATGACAATGGGATAGTGTGTATGTGTGCAGGGGTTGAAGTTGAAGATGGTCATTACAAGCACAACAAGCTTGCTTCCCAACAAAGTGGTGTCATAACACAGAATCCTGCCGTGCCATTTACATCCCATCATTGTTCTCACATTCAAACTTTCCCACAACCCATCACAGTAATATTTGGGTCAGTCTGAAAATATGCTTGAAGGGGTGAAAATGAGATTGAATACTAAGTTGAATGAAATCATTCTTTGTTATTTACCAAACAATGGCAAAACGTATTTTCCACTTTGATTCTATTAAGTGCTCACTGGTTCAATTTAGTGCTCACTGGTCTATTTAGTGCTCACTGGTTCTCATTAGTCTCTAGTGCTCACTTGGATATAAAACAAGCTGGAGTACAACCATCCTGGGAATGGTTTCTCGAGCAGAATGATCACCACATATGCAACTAGGTCCAAAACCACTGCAAAGGAATACATGTTTACACGTACATTCTCAGATATGGGTGAGTAGTTACCCAAATACATGTGTATGGATGCATACATGTTGTAGATTAATTATACATGTATGTGTGTGTGTGCATGTGAGTGCATGTGTGTGTTCATGTGTGTGTGTGTGCATGTGAGTGGAGGTGTGTCTATGTGTGTGTTCATGTATGTGTGTGTGGGCCTGTGTGTGTTGTACTGTGCATGCATATGTGTGCACACGTGTATTGCACATGAATGCCACAGGGGAACATGGAGAGGCACATGGGGAACATGGAGAGGCACATGGGGACCATGGAGAGGCACAGGGGAACATGGAGAGGCACATGGGGAACATGGAGAGGCACATGGGGACCATGGAGAGGCACAGGGGAACATGGAGAGGCACAGGGGAACATGGAGAGGCACATTGGAGAGACATAGGGGAACATGGAGAGACACAGGGGAACATGGAGAGGCACATTGGAGAGACACAGGGGAACATAGGCACAGGGGAACATGAAGAAACACAGGGGAACATGGAGAGGCACAGCAGTGAGTTGTGTGGTCACCTAGGACTGGAATGACAGCTGCCCAGGCTGGGGAACACTTCTCACAACGATTCAGTAGCACACTGATGGAGGATGACCTATTGGTACACCCCCCACATAGGGGTCCTGGATGAGAAGAAGAGAGAGGAGGATGAGGAGAGGAAAGGTAGGAGAAAGTGAATTTTAGGACACACTGCTCTATATTCCCACACACACTACATATGTAGAAATCTAGAGTTGAGACACACACACACACACACACACAACACACACACACAACACACACACACACACACACGCACACACACACACACACACACGCACACACACACACAACACACACACACAACACACAACACACAACACACACATACACACACATACACACATGCACACACATGTGCACACATGCACACACATGTGCACACATGCACACACATGTGCACACATGCACACACATGTGCACACATGCACACACATGTGCACACATGTGCACGCACATACACTCATGCCCAAACACACATAAACACACATACACTCCCACACATACACTCCCACACATACACTCCCACACATACACACATGTGATTGTACACACATACACTCACACACATACACTCACCTTCTCTACCGCACACACACTGGGCGTTGGGACTGCTGCTATCAAACACCACATTGCAGCTAGACATCTCATCCCCACCTTCCCGCCTTGTCCCTCACACGGGAACACTGGCAGTATCCATTGGGACATGGGTACGTGGCCAATCTCTCCTCCAATCCTTCGCATTGCCCTCCCCATAGACCACTCTTTGGGGGGAAGGGGAAATGGAGAAATGAACGACATCGTGATGATGTCGTCAAACACCCAGCTCACCTGGAGGTATATCTGTGTCCCATTGCAGGCCAAGACGTCGTCATTCTGGATGTCGCATGTGCAGACGTCATAGTTGGCCAGCAGAGAAGGAGAGAGCATGTAGCCAGGGGGGCAGGGCAGAAAGATCACCTGAAACTGGTCCCCAGTATTGCCTCTCTGCAGAGAAACAAGCCACCATTGGAAACCAGTAGCTACTTAGTATACTAAGTAGTAATCTACTTTAACATACTAATCAGTACACTCATTAGTCGTTTAGTTAGTATACTAAGCAGAGCTTAATTAAGACACTACCAGTATACCATCTCAGATTACTAACATCCGCAAGGATGGGTTCGGCCAAGATTGTCTTCTGTCCCCTGAGAGTGGTGTTCCCCTCTGTGTACACCGTGCTAGCTATGTATGGATCGCTAAGATTGTCATGGGTCAGTGCTGATGGAATGAACTGCAGAAATGGAGGCTGCAAAAAAATAAAAAGGGAGAGATCATGAGACACAGGCCTAGGGTCTGGACTACGGCTCACATTCTCTGCACTGTCTTGTATCCTGAAGGTTGAAGCTGTAGGTCTACCCAGTTCGTCAGTTGCCTTGACAACCAAGCTGACCACCTGACCAGGGTAGGCCTCCACCTAATACGAAGAGAACATGCCCACATGTTGACACCTCACCCAATCATGATATAACCCAGAGACAAAGTGGGGGAGAGGGGAAGGAGGGAGAGGAGGGGGATGATTTAAAGTGGCCCTCTCATTGGGAATTGTGGTGCAGTGGGTGGGGTTGTGATTGGTAAAGGAAAGAGCGTGTTCAGGTACATTCTTAGCTCTTTGCCTTCTCATCTTGTATTGGATGGAGTGAGGTACAAGACAGGTGTGGATACTAGGGACCAGACATCTGCCTCTTCCCGTCTCACCCTTCCTCTATCATGCATCCCTCCCACACTTCACTGCCCTCCACCCATCCTCTTGCCACTTCATTCCTCCACCCTCCTTCGACCTCAACTCTCCCCCAGTCCTCCCACTTTTAGTGATGTACCGATACACTTTTATGTCAGTCCGATACTTGCATACCGATTGGGTAATAATGCCATTAACATTGCCGATACCGATATCATTATAAGTTTTTGCAAAATGTAATTTTAATATTTATAATCAAATACAGGTAAATTATGTTTCAGAAAAAGTAACATTTCTGCCTTTTCTGTTCCTAATCGATTCCGTTCTTTGGAGATAATGTCACCTGCACTGCTAAATAATCGCTCAGAAGAGGCTGAGGAGGGTGGGATAGAAAGGTATTTACTTGCCATTGTAGAAAACTCCTTGTATTTATCAGGGTGTGCTTCCAAGTGCTTGCGAAGGTTAGTAGTATTGAAAGATCTGGGCGACTTTCCACCACGAGATACCAGCTCGTTGCATGTGTGACATACAGCTTTACTTGCGTCATTTAGACTTACAGAATAAAACGCCCAAATGGCGCTTTTCTTCTTACGTTCTGAAGACAAACTACTATTGCCCTGTTGTTGACTTTGACTGGGGCCTGCTGCGTGACTCTCTTCAACATGTGCTTCAGCCATTTTGATTGAGGGTGTGTCAATGGTTAGTGAATCGTTAAATATCGGTAAACTATAGATATCCGATGCTGACCGATACAATTAAAAAAGCGCCGATTCCGATCCTGATATCGGTATCGGTACATCACTACCCACTTTCACATCATTCCACCTCATCCCACCTCCACCTGATCACACGTCCACCTCATCCCATATCATCACACCTCCACCTCCACCTCAATCACACCTCCACCTCATCCCACCTCCACTTCATCCCACCTCCACATCATCCCACCTCCACATCATCACACCTCCACCCCACCTCGATCACACCTCGACCTCAATCACACCTCCACCTCATCCCACCTCCACTTCATCCCACCTCCACCTCATCCCACCTCCACCCACCTCCTCCTCATCCCACCTCCACCTCATCCCACCTCCACCTCCTCCCACCTCCACCTCATCCCACCTCCATCTCATCCCACCTCCACCTCCTCCCACCTCCTCCTCCTCCCACCTCCTCCACCTCCCTCTCTTACTCTTGTGGTGGTTACAAGGAGTGATGTAACAGGAGTCTCCACGTACCACATGGGTGCAGTGGAAGAATGAGCTCTATTGTAGTTCACTCCACTGAGGGAGACAAAAGGACGGAGGTGTTCTTCATGGCACCACACAAACTCAAACCCCTCCATACCTAACCCTGCCCTCCACACCTAACCCTACCCTCCACACCTAACCTACCCTCCATACCTAACCCTACCCTCCATACCTAACCCTGCCCTCCACACCTAACCCTGCCCTCCACACCTAACCCTGCCCTCCACACCTAACCCTACCCTCCACACCTAACCCTACCCTCCACACCTAACCCTACCCTCCACACCTAACCCTACCCTCCACACCTCACAATAAATCTAATCTGTCCTTTCACCCCCTCCCTTACCACACAAGTGTAGATTTATAAATGAAAGAGAATAGGGAATGCCATCATAGCAACATTGATTAGTTTTTTTTGCGCATGTACTGAATTCTACCAGAGCATCTAGTATGGCATTTCCTACACAATATCTGCTAACACATCTTGCACTCATACCTGCACACTCACTCCTTACACCCACACACACCTACACCACTCACTCCTTACACTTACACCCACTCACACCTTACACAACCCCACTTGTTTCCTCACACACTCACTAGCTTATGAACGGCCATCGGAATACTCCGGACGTATTGAACCATGGCTCTTTGGTCTGGGACCAGGAACAAACGTCTAAGGCATTCATGTACACAGCTGGACCCACAAGCGCTCCGTTGTCTGAAAAGTTCATTACAACGTCCGACCACTCTGATGGCACTGAGGCAGCATCAGTATAGATGAAGGGACACAGTGCGTTGCCAAGGGTTTGCTGAAGTAGCAAAGGCACGTAATTAGTGTCCACGGCGATGGCCGAACCAAGTCTGCATGGGTGGGAACACATTCAGCACACACACACACACACACACACACGCACACGCGCGCGCACACACACACACACACACACACACACACACACACACACACACACAAACACACACACACACACACACACACACACACATACCAGATCCTTTCAACACACTCACTGACACCACCACTCTCACATGCCAGTGTTGCTATGGAAATCAAAGCTGACACCAGGCGATAACTGCAGCTGTCCGAGTGATGTCATATACATTGCATTCCCATCCGTTGCTATGTCGTTCCCCACAAAAGTCATGCTGCACGGGCCTTGTATCTTCACCAAGGTTCCTACAACCTAGGTCAGATGACCGTCATGTGATCATCGTACACGTCCCTCCTCCCCTTTCCTTCTCGCATTGCTTACCACTAAAGTGCGTCCGCTGTTCCTTAGGAACATGTTATGTCCGCTGAACACCTGGGGCAAGTACACCGTGCTCACAGAGCCTCCTAGTCCCCCGTTGTTGAAAGCGAAGGTACTGAAATGACAGCATGGGCACAGCTTAACAGACTAACCAGCGATGAAACTTAATAACCAAACACAAACAATAACCGTCAGTATGAAGTGCACAAAAACGCAAAGATGAGAAGGAATGGCATATCTAATGATCCATTTATAACTTACAATCATATAGCTGAATACACTATAACCTTGGAGTCAGCATTAATTAATAATGGAGCACTTATATACTCTGGAGTCTATAATGGAGCACTTAATAAGATAGGAGACATAGCAACTTGTTGACAAAGTTGTCCACTACCATTTACACATCTCAGTATCTGCATAAATTAGACTTTGTTTAGTTGTTTTTGTTTTTGCAGCACATCAGATTCCAAGAGCCAGCTGGTACGTAATGTTCTAGCTTTTCAAAGTACTAAGTGCTCATGTAATAATTCAGAACACTGAGCACATTAACAGAAAGTGTAAACCTCTGAACCCCTTACCAATCTCTGATCTCCATGGGCCTTATCCTGTCCCTGCTGTTGAAGGTCAGCATACTGATCATGCCAACGGCGGCTCCATAGTGTTCCGCCATGTTGCCAGCAAACGTGGTGTTTCCCAGGTGCACAAAGTTGCTCAATTCCCCAGTTCCAGCAGTTGGCCCTACAGAACACAGAATTCAGATTCCTCACCAAACTTCTGAGGCCCCTCCCCTTGTTAACCCCATCCACTTCTGGCACCTGACTTAACCCCTAGCTGTTTCTGATCCCAGCCCATCCACTTCTGATCCCAGATCAACCCCTGCTCCACCTCTGATCCCAGATTTAACCCCACTACATCCAACACACCTGGTGCGAACACATAGATCCCTCCACCCACACCAGCACTGTTCTCGGAAAACAAGCAGTTGAGGACCATGACCTGAAGTGACCGTGTTCGGGAACATCCCACTGGCAAACCCCAACTCCAGACCCCCACCCCCTCCCTGGGGTGGAAATTCCTCACAAACTTGGTCCTATTCACGACCAAGTTGTTGTCATGGTTACCAGAATACCCCGAGTACAGGCCTCCCCCGTAGGAGGTCGCGTAATTATCAGCGAAAAGGCAGTCCTCGTAAATGACATTCACGTCAATCGGCGCACTCATCAGCACACTGCTTCCGCCCCCCCTTCCAGTGAACTTTAGGTACTGGAGAAGCTGGCTTGTCGACTGCTGGTCGTAGCTCGGGGGGGCACTCGTGTTGTTCGTGAAAATGCACCCCGCGACCCTGGCAACGGGGGGCGTGGAGGCGATGTAGTAGTAACCGAGCGAGAGGCCCCCCGCGTGCCCTCTGTACGGGTCCCCTTTGACTATCGTCACCGGGCCATTGTTGGCAAACGTACAGTTCTCTACGGTCACGTTCGCGCAGTCGTAGAAGTCCAACGCGCCCTGATAGAAGAGTCTGCGCGTGCGCGCCAAGAGAAACTTCAGTCGCGTGCCAAAATATCAGTCAGTGGGCTTACCTGAAGGAGCAAGCGGAGACCATGGCAACCATCACACCCTCCATGGCTATCACTCCCGTTGCTGGTATCGAAAACGAAGTCGCTTATCTCGACCACACTGGCGTTCTTGAAGCGAAGAGCGTGGTACTGCTGCAGTAGCGGAGCCGCGTTGTCGGGAGTCTGTTGGGAGCCATCGGCCAGTTGGAAGGTCACAGAGACGCCCGTTGGAGCTCCACACATGACCACGTTCTGTGTGATGCTGATACGCCTCGTGACCACGTAGGAGCCTTGGAGAACCGTAAGCATGATGCAGCCCCTCGCCTCGTGCACGGTCCTGCCATCCATGATGCTCGACAGGACGGCTTCCAGACTGCTGCACGTGACGTTGGCGAGGCTGCCTGTGGAGTTGGTGCAGGAAGATTGAGCGCCAACCTGGTCAACTGTGACTTGGGTTAGGCACGTCCACCGCGTAGCGCACGAACCGTCCAGCAGACGCGCGCAGACGAGGACTAAGAGCGCTGATGATTACGATTCTCATCGCGAAGTGAGCCGCACCGAAGCAAAGCTTTGCTACTACCGGTATGGATTGACTCTTGCCCGTACAACCCTGCTTGCGTGATAAATCACTTCCGGTTGTAGCATTTGATATCGAGCAGTGCTTTATTCGTGTATTTTGGCAGACGGGTGACGTTGCATCATGAACTAAATTGATTCATAGCAAGCCTTTGATCTAGAGTTCCGCTTCACTCGGTATTTGGACAAGTAAATAAAAACATTCTCTATACGAGAAAGTTGGTGGCATATAGGATTGAAAGACAATGGTGGTGTAAAAAGCACGGAAGCAAGATTTGGCTGGAATGGGACTGGGTAAAATGAACTAGGCCTATATTTAGCACACTTCTATGCATAAATATAGGTCTAATTCATTTTACCCAGTCCCATTCCAGTCAAATCTTGCTTCCGTGCTTTTTACACCACCATTGTCTTTCAATCCTATATGCCACCAACTTTCTCGTATAGAGAATGTTTTTATTTACTTGTTTTGTAAGTTTTTTTTCCCCACTTTTGTAGCGTCTTTACATGATCGTAGTCGATTGGCTAAACCTGTGCCATACCAGACCCGTCCAGACTTAAAGCGGGTTGCCTAGACGACGCGGTATCTCGCAGTGGTCTTGGAAGCATTAAAAAGCTAAGAGGTAGTAGTAGGACGTGATGTACTAACTTGCATGTGCTCTGCATTCAGTGTACAGTCAGGACTTGCTCCTTTGTGACCTGTCTATTGAATATTGGGGTGTGATCTGCTTTAGAAGGTCATTTATCTGATGTACAATAAGGCACCTAAGGCTACATTTTGTGCTTATCGCTTGCTAGATGAAATAAAAATTACGGGAATGTCTGCAGCCATCTCCTTCCATATCTATAAACCAAATCCTCCCACACTAGCGAAGTATAATGGAGGTCTAGAAAGAGCTCTTAAATGATGTCTTAGTAACTAATTTTCTTTCCCAAGCTGGTGATCAAAATAATAGGTTATTTATGTGATGTATGGCTTCACTTTTCACACACACACACACACACACACACACACACACACACACACACACACACACACACACACACACACACACACACACACACACACACACACACACACACACACACACACACACACACACACACACACACACACACACACACACACACACACACACACACACACACACACACACACACACACACACACACACACACACACACACACACGTGGACATGCATGCCTGAGTGTGTGAATACTTAAATTTTTGCTAAATATAGGGGAGAAAGTAATTAATGAGATTTCTTTCTCCCAATAGTTACTCCTTGTACAAACCCAACCCTTGTGCAATAATGACTAGTGGTGCCCCTTCCAGCTATGGCACTGCCACCACCACCACCACCTCCAGCATGGCCACCACTACCACCACCTCCAGCATGGCCACCACCACCACCTCCAGCATGGCCAGCACCACCACTATCACCTTCAAACTGACTCACAACAGTATAAAGCAAGGCCATCAGGTGGGTGGGGTGGGGGGGGAGGGGGCCTAATAAACATATCATGATCCACCCCCATCTCTGTCCAGATTGTGGGATTCACTTAGCATTGTTCTCTTCTGATGATTTCTTTATACTGCCTATAAGAGTCTTGCTCCAGTAGCGGATCCAGGGGGGGGGGGGGGGGGGGGGGGGGGTGTAGTATATTCCTATTTAGTGCCTGCGCGCATGCGCAGTGTGCGACTAGTGTTGTGCTGTTCCTTAGGCCAGAGTTGTACGTTTATGTGCTCCTGAACTTACTATATTATACTGGCGACGAGGGTGGGATGGCGAAATTCGGCCATCTTCAGGAGTTCGATACGGACCTGGAACCTATCACCGCTTATCTCGAGCGTGTGGAACTGTATTTCTCTGCTAATGGTATCGGTGAGGACAAAAAGCTAGCGATACTACTTAGCGTAATTGGACCCAAGACGTACGGGGTGCTGAGGAATCTTCTGGCGCCTTCTAGGCCACAAGAGAAGAAGTTCAGCGAAGTGACAGAGGTGTTAATACGCCATTTTGAGCCGAAACTTATTGTTATTGCTGAGCGGTTTAGTTTTTACCGCCGTAGTCAATTGGTAGGGGAAAGTGTAGCGGATTTTGTGGCAGAGCTACGACGTCTAGCGAGAAACTGCCAATTTGGAGACTTTCTGGACGAAGCTTTGCGGGATCGCTTGGTGTGTGGATTACAGAACGAGGCCATACAAAGGAGATTACTGACAGAGGCAAAGCTTACATTCGCTGGTGCCTTAGAATTAGCCAAGGCACAGGAAGCAGCAGAGTTACAGGCTAAGCAATTTAAGGACCCTGACATAGGCGTTCATAAACTATCAAGAACAAGGCTTTCTGAAAAGGATACAAGAGAGCAATGCACTCATTGTGGACGAAGAAATCATCCTCCAGATCAATGCCGGTTGAAGGATTGTACTTGTCACAAATGCGGTGAGAAAGGGCATATAGCTCGGGTATGTAAGAATAGAAGCCAGGCTAAATGGGTGGGTGCAGAGGAGGACCCAGGGGTTGAGCAAAGTTATGTGATATCTTGTGTTGGGAAGAGTCATTCTCCAGCAATGGTGGCTAAGGTTTGTATTAATGGTTCCTGGATACGAATGGAAGTAGATACTGGGGCAGCAGTGTCAATTGTATCAGAGTGCACGTATAGAGGTCTGCGTTCTGTTACATTGAAAAAGTCCCGAGTATTTTTGAGAACATATTCTGCAGAACCTTTGGTTGTGTTAGGAGAAGCTGATGTTGAAGTGCAATATAAAGGACAGCCACTGAAACTTAGACTAATTGTGGTTAAGGGAGATGGGCCAAGTTTGATGGGCAGAGAGTGGATACGTCGGATGGAGATAGATTGGAAGACACTGTGTCGGGATTCACGCTTGGCAATTCACCAAGTGCCCAGTCAGGTGCTGGGTTCTCCTGTAGAAAGCTTAATTCAACGATACAGTGACTTGTTTCGCAATGATCTAGGCAAGATGAGGTATTTCAAAGCTACCCTGAAGTTGCTACCAGATGTACAGCCGAAATTTCATCGACCAAGGCCTGTCCCTTTTGCTCTAAAGGAGGCAGTGGAGAGGCAACTAGATCGACTTGAGGAGGCTGGCGTCATTGAAAAAGTAACACATTGTGAGTGGGCAGCTCCTGTAGTAGTCGTACCTAAGAAGAATGGTACAGTGCGACTGTGTGGTGATTATAAAGTGTCCATAAATCAGGCATTGATGGTAGACCAGTATCCTCTGCCTAAGCCCAGTGATTTGTTTGCTGCTCTTTCAGGTGGCAAGTGGTTACCAAACTGGATTTAGCTCAAGCCTATACACAGATGGAGCTTGATGAGGTATCTCGGCAATTTGTTGCCATTAACACACATCGTGCGCTTTACCGGTACACACGCTTACCATTTGGAATTGCTTCAGCTCCTGCAATTTTCAACGAGCCATGGATACAATTCTTCAAGGAATGTCGGGGGTGTTATGCTACTTAGATGACACATTGATAGTAGGAAAGAACAAAGAGGAACATCTCGCTAACCGTAGAGGAGGTGCTGAAGCGTTTACAGAATGAAGGGTTGAGAGTGAACAAAGAAAAATGTTGTTTTCTTACTACATCTGTGCAATATCTGGGTCACAGGATTGATGCCAATGGAATCCATGCTACTGGAGAGAAGTTAGACGCCGTTTTGATGGCCCCAGTACCCAGTGGTGTGCCTCAACTTCGGTCATTTTTGGGGATGATAAATTATTACTCAAAATTCATTCCAAACCTGGCAACACTTCTTAATCCTCTTAATGAGCTGCTCAGAAAGGATGTTCAGTGGAAATGGACTGATCAGCGTGAGCAGGCAT